>JAHPZR010028883.1:20000-30928 GCA_019787425.1 Platygyra sinensis
CAAACCGCGAACGCCAGAGATAACTTCTGGAAAGTTGTTGTCTTTATTGTTTCACGACAAATCGGATGCGAGGTGAAACCGCGAAAAAATTAGCTGTCCTCTACATGCTATTGCTCATATTTATTATTTGCTTAAACAAGTGATTCAGATCTCTCAGACTATTGCGGTTTTTACCTTTTGCGGTTACCTTATGCACAATAGCTTTCAAGTAGGCTTTCTGATTGAGAGGTCTGGCTGTACTTTTCGAAGAAAATCTAGCGATGGCCTGTGATTCTCAGCAGTTCTTATAAGCTATCGGATAAGAAGGAAGGAAGAAGAATAGGAGAGAGATGGAGAGAACAGTGGAAAGGAAATCACGAAGAAGCTTATTAGAGGTAGCATCAGAGGTCTCAGTAACCTGGAGACAGAGAGACTTCCCTACGGTCGATGCCATTATCGATCACTTCCCAGCAATGATTTTCCTGTTCTTTCTCTTCGTACTTTTGTGCGTCTGGCAACACATGGAACACGTTTGACGCATCCACGTTTTCCCGAAGGAACTCCAAGCATTTGTCAGCGAGGGAAGGAAGCATGTATTTTTTGGTCAAATACAACACTTCTGTACATTGTCTGCGTTGAAATCCACTTCATCGGTTAGGCCTAACGTCCACACTATTTGGTAACGAAAACACAGGCTTATTTAATTGTACGGTTATGCCTACCGTCCACACTAATGCGTCACGAAAACGTATTTCTATGGTTAGGTCTACCGTCCACACTAATCCGTCACGTATAACGGAGCTTTATTTCTACGGTTAGACCTACCATCCACACTAATCTGTCACAAAAACGCAGCTTTATTTCTACGGTTAGGCCTACTGTCCACACTAATCCCTCAGCAAAACGGAACTTTATTTCTACTGTTAGGTCTACCATCGGCACTAATCCGTAACGAAATGTTGAAAACGCTCTTTAACTTGGATTAATTTGAAAACACAGGCTTGTCATTCCGTGTCGGCGGAAAACATTGTGAAAACGGAGCATTTCGAAAACGTGGCGTTATGATAATGACGTGATTTCCCTGACCGAGTTTCCCTTGAACACAAATGAGAAATGTTTGGTGGTTGTTCGGTTTTAAACTCCTTTTACGTGATATGTATGGAAAACATTTGATGCATTTCCGCTTTTAAACTGCTCTGGCTTAATACGTAGACGAGAACTAAGTTTTCTGCTCGGGAGATCTGGCTCTAATTTTAGAAAATATTTCTCAATTTAAAATAGCTATATGACAATTAATAACACGCAAAAACATTATATACATGTTATATATGAGAAAATAACAGTATAATAATAAGGCTTTAATAGAGGAAAGTGAGCAGAGGTAGCAGCAACTGTAGAGTCCTAACAGAGTGGCCTGGAGGCACAGAATCTCTTCTCTAAATTCCCCTTTTGTAAACGGTCGATGCCATAATTGGTGACCAAGCTTTTTAGAAGGGACAATGCCATACCTGCTCTAGGCTTGGACTAAGTCAATAGGTGTTAGACTATTATACGAACTTACAAATTGCTTGGAAGTGATACAAACCGTATTAAACAGGGAACTTCAAAGAAAAAAACATTGGAAATGTGATCTATATTTAGTTCACAGTGAATACTAATTCAGAAAACTGCCCGGTTAAAATGGTCTTATCGTACCATTCTTCATCTCCATCTTTGTCCTTAAAGAAGAACGTTACTCCAGCATGCTCCACACGAGGAAAATAAAACTGTTTACTCTCTCCGGAATACATTCCATGGATGCAGGCGTTCAAAGAATACTTGATGCCTGCATGTAAAGCAACTGGAGGCTCAAAAGCGATATCAAACCCTGGATAGTCCCCTGTTTCACTTTCCATAAGTTCAGAGATAAACTTGCCTGTTTTGGTTGCCAGAGCAACACCATTGGAATCTTTTACCGTCAATTTCACTCGATATAAATCGTTTTCATTTCCAAATAAACGCACTTCATGCAATTTAATTGTTTTGTCAACCGAGACCATTATTGAATTTGTCCAGCCTATCGCATATCTAAATACCGTGGCTCCATATTTTTGTGTTCTTTCAAACCTGCTCATTTTTATTCGTTGAAGAGAACCAGGTCTTATGGCCTCGGAAAACCCCATTGGCAACTTCAACACAGAGCTAAAATACTTCACCAAGTCGAATGACTCTTTCTTTGTTAGGATATCACAGTCGAGGACAATATCAGCGAATTCCGCCTCATTCATCACAGGGAAACGAATTGCTTTAACGATCCGTTCTCCAAGGATCTTTCTTTTCACAGAACCTTCTGCTGCTAGGCCTTGTTTTTCACATTCTTTTGTAGCCCAGCAATCGACAGCTTTGAATAATTCCACTTCTCTGACATTCAACGAATCTCTCTCGACCAATTCTTCCAGCACTGATTTCTCGATTGTCACGAAACCATCCGATTTCACAGCTTCGTCTGTATCCTTATCGATCACTTCCCAGCAATGATTCTCCAGATCTTTCTCTTCGTATTTCTGTACGTCTGGCAATACATGGAACACGTTTGATGCATCCAAGTTTTCTCGAAGGAACTCCAAGCATTTGTCAGCAAGGGAAGGAAGCATATATTTCTTGGCCAAATACAACACTTGCATGACATTGTCTGCGTTCAAGTTCACTTCATCGCTGTACACGAAGCGAAACAACTCCAACAGGCTTTTATGATCGCAGTCAGAGACATCAATTGAATCTTTCTTCTCGGCCAATTCGCCGTAAAACATGGCGTAAAATACAGGGCTACTGATCGCTAACAAGAACTTGTGAGCTGGAATCTTCATGCTTTTACTTCCGCCTTCAGAGTCTCGATCAACAACTTGAAATTTCACATCGCTCAATAGCTCGTTGTTCAACATGAACTTGCATCTTTCTCTGATTGTGCATCTAGTGATTGCACTCCAATAATCCTCACGGGACAGATCGAGAGACATACTTAGGCTGTTAAGGTTGAGTTTGATAAAATTTCAATCGAATCTCTGCTAAGATCCCTCTGATTTAAGACGGTGTCACGCTAACGTCACGCCTGTCAGAGAACACTAATCGCGGGCTCAATTTCATATCCATATCTCTCTTCGCCCCTTTTGACCGAGCGAGTACGAGGCCCAGTTGGCGACAGTAGTTGTGAAAAGTTCCGTTTGTTAATTGGCTTTTCTTTTTTCTTATAGTTTCACTTCATTCCGGCGCTCCAGCTATGAGAGATTTTTGAGTAAGTTAGGTTTGAAGTTTCCCGCCTAATATCTTTAAAATAGTACGAAAGCTCCGATGCTTTAAATTTAACCTAATTAAAGAGGTCATGGACTCCTACTTAATTTTTCCCGTGAACATCTTGCCGGCTGTCACACATACTGGCGTCCCAAATGTGTCTACGTCCACACGTCCCACGATTCTCTCCGCCAGGCCAACCTGGAGCTCACCTGTTCGTAGCAGCCGCCGTTGTGGTTGGTTGTTTATTATAATTCATTGAAACAAATTGTTCCTGATGTTTTGTTTACATCTCGTCGGTGGTCTTTATCGCCCTCTTTGCACGCCTGGTTCTATGCGCGGGCATGCTAGGCTTAGGCCAGTGTCCATTTCTTTCTAGATGCTTGGAGCCCTCTTCTCCTTCGGGTTCGTCAGTGTGGTAGCTGTTTCCAAGCACCTACACCCTCTTTCGGGTCCCGACCTCGCTACGGAGACCAGACCCATCCTTGTTCCCAGGGTCTCTCATCGACCCTCCACTCCTGGGCCGTCGTCTCGTAGCGCAGACAAACCGCGAACGCCAGAGATAACTTCTGGAAAGTTGTTGTCTTTATTGTTTCACGACAAATCGGATGCGAGGTGAAACCGCGAAAAAATTAGCTGTCCTCTACATGCTATTGCTCATATTTATTATTTGCTTAAACAAGTGATTCAGATCTCTCAGACTATTGCGGTTTTTACCTTTTGCGGTTACCTTATGCACAATAGCTTTCAAGTAGGCTTTCTGATTGAGAGGTCTGGCTGTACTTTTCGAAGAAAATCTAGCGATGGCCTGTGATTCTCAGCAGTTCTTATAAGCTATCGGATAAGAAGGAAGGAAGAAGAATAGGAGAGAGATGGAGAGAACAGTGGAAAGGAAAGCACGAAGAAGCTTATTAGAGGCAGCATCAGAGGACTCAGTAACCTGGAGGCAGAGAGAGTTCCCTACTTTCGATGCCATTATCGATCACTTCCCAGCAATGATTTTCCTGTTCTTTCTCTTCGTAGTTTTGTGCGTCTGGCAACACATGGAACACGTTTGACGCATCCAAGTTTTCTCGAAGGAACTCCAAGCATTTGTCAGCGACGGAAGGAAGCATGTATTCTTGGTCAAATACAACACTTGCATGAGATTGTATGCGTTCAAGTCCACTTCATCGGTTAGGCCTAACGTCCACACTATTTGGTAACGAAAACACAGGCTTATTTGTACGGTTATGCCTACCGTCCACACTAATCCGTCACGAAAACATAGCTTTATTTCTACGATTATGCCTACCGTTCACACTAATCCGTCACGAAAACGAAAATTTATTTCTAAGGTTAGGTCTACCGTCCACACTAATCCGTCACTAAAATGAAGCATTTATTTCTACGGTTAGGCCTACCGTCCACACTAATCCGTCAGCGAAAACGGAAGCATTATTTCTACGGTTAGGTCTACCATCCGTACTAATCCGTAACGAAAACGTTGAAAACGCTCTTTAACTTGGATTAATTTGAAAACACAGGCTTGTCATTTCGTGTGGGCGGAAAACATTGTGAAAACGGAGCATTTCGAAAACGTGTGCGTTATGATAATGACGTGATTTCCTGACCGAGTTTCCCTTGAACACAAATGAGAAATGTTTGGTGGTTGTTCGGTTTTAAAACTTCTTTTCGTAGTATGTATGGAAAACATTTGATGCATTTCCGCTTTTAAACTCCTCTGGCTTAATATGTAGACGAGAACTAGGCTTTCTGCTCGGGAGATCTGGCTCTAATTTTAGAAAATATTTCTCAATTAATAGCTATGACAACTAACAGCACGTAATAACATTATATAGAGGATATTACATGACCGCGCGTGGATATGAATTTTATCTTCGAGTGTTCAACTCGATACGCACGAGTGAGCGCAGGAACGAGTGAGATGTCGAGTTGAACACGAGAAGATAAAATTCATATCCACAAGCGGGCATGTAATATTCTGTTTATTACATAAACATACTAATGACGACGTCTTTGACGATTTTCCGAAGATTTCCGACCACTTTCCGAAGATTTCCGAAGATTTTTAAAATTGTTCCGAAGGTAAAGCGAACGTTTCCGAACATTTTTCGGAGATTTTTCAAGATTATGAAGATTTCCGAAGATTTCCGGAGATTTCCGAGGAGGCACCGAGGATGTTTCGATCATACAGCAACATATCTAAGTACTTTTTTTAAGGGATTATGGAACCATAGCAATGGTGATCATTTTAGTAACTATGGCAACACCAATATCCTCACATGTGAAAGATAAAAATAGTACGTTCGTCACTGCGTGCGATGAAGGTATGATTTTTTAGTAAAAGAAGAAATATATGTTATTTGCCGGCTGGGAGGTCCGTATAGTGAAAAACTGTGACCGAGGTCTTGAAAATGCTGCCCGAGGCCGCAGGCCGAGGGCAGCATTTTCAAGCCCGAGGTCAAAGTTTTTCACTATACGGACCGACCCTAAGCCGGCAAATAACTTATTTATTTTTTTTCCTGCGATAATTTGGCTTACAATTGGGTTTACACAACTTTGTTATTGAATTAGTTTACGTGCCGTCTACAAACCATCGTAAAAAATCTAACGAACGAACGAGCGAGTAAACTCAGACACTACCCAAAGAAAGATGTATCAACAGATTTATTTTGAATTGCTTTATGTTAGTTGCATCTAATTCACCAGTTAAGTTCTCCAAAAGTGTTTTCCCAATAGTGAAATTTCGCGCAAAGCTTGACTGAAGTTGTACTACAAGCACAATTTCTATCAGTCGTTGCGAATCACTCGAAATCAGACCTTTTTACCGTAAATTGAGTAGCAGAAAGCGAGGAAATTCGTTAAGTATATTCTACAGAATTTCTCTTAAGTACAGCAACTATCAGAGAGGCTAAACTCGACTGCATTTGACTTCTTTTAGCTTAAAATTGTGCGGTGAAAAACACAGAATTACGCGCCATTACAACGCCGAGCTACAACCAACCACACAAACTCTCAGAGCTACAAAATACTCAATTGAATCTACTTACAGTGACCTTCCTTGCTATTTAAAAGTGAGCAGAGGTAAACTTCCGTTGATTATTAATCGTCCATGGAAGTGTAAAAAGGGAAAAGATCGACGATTACCGCTAGTTCATTCACGAAACCTAGCTGAACATGACAATTTCACCCGCGCTGTTTCCCGCCGAAACCGTGACCGTGGTCAGAGATAGGAAAATCCGGACCGCGCTAAGAACCAATCAGATTGCAGGATCCGTTACTGTGCTCTCTTGGAAAAAAATAAATATATGTTATTGGCCGGCTGGGAGGTCCGTATAGGGAAAAACTGTGGCCGAGGTCTTAAAAATGCTGCCCGAGGCCGCAGGCCGAGGGCAGCATTTTCAAGCCCGAGGTCACAGTTTTTCCCTATACGGACCGACCCTAAGCCGGCCAATAACATTTTTATCTTTTTTTTCTTGCCGTAAACTGGCTTACAAGTGCGTTTGTTTACGCAACTTTGCCATTGAATCGGCTTACGTGCCGTCTACAAACCATTCGCAAAAAATCTAACGAGCGAAAGAACGAGTAAATCAGATACTATACGAAGAAAGATGTATTAAAGAACAGAATTATTTCGAACTACTTTATGTTAGTGCATTTAGTTCCCTAGTTAAGGTCCCCAAAATTGTTTTCCAGTTGTGAATTTTTGTTCAAAGTTTGAAGTTGTACTTGAAAAACAGTTTTTGTCGATCATTGCGAATCACTCGACTGAATTAGACTTTTCTTCCGGAAATTGAGTAGCAGATAACGAGAAAATTCGTTGAGTGTACTCCACAGCAATTCTCTGAAGTACAGCAACGATTAGAGAGGGAAACTCGACTGAAATTGACTCAGTTTTTACTTAAAACTGTACAGAGAGACACACAGGATTACGCGCCATTACAGCGCCGAGCAACAAACAACCAAACAAACTCTCACAACTTCAAAAACTTCAATTGAATTTACTTACAGTAACTTTCCTTGCCATCTAATGGTGAATAGAGGTAAACTTGCGTTAATTCATCGTCTTTTGAAGTGTAAAAAGGGGAAAGATTGACGATAACCGCTAATTCATTCACGAAAATAGATCAACTCGATGGATTCTGCCCGCTGTAGCGGTCCGTATGAGAGAATTCCGCCCGCTCACGAGCCGAAAAAAAGATAAATCCTGGTATTTCACAGGTGTTTATGTATAAATACATGTTATATATGAGCTACAAAATAACAGTATAATAATAAGGCTTTAAGGTGGCCGAACACAGTTTTCAAGTGCCTATGCCTAATTCACCATAACTTTTAAACTATTAATGCTTTGGCGCCCATTTTTTCCAAGAGTCAAGGTTAACCACAGAAATATTTATTCTCGCATTTTGACTAGGTTGTGTGCTGTTGCCATGGCAACGGCGCTGGTTAAAAACAAGGCTTAAATAATGGTTTTTGTTTATTTAAAAAAAATCCAGTCGTTAGATTGTTTTTATATTTTGCACACTAAGAATTGACATTAAATCCCTTCTGTCAATATGGTTCTGATAAAATTTTGACATAGGCAATTTTCGTAATTCGCCGCTAATCGTTTTCTGTATTATTAAAAATTCCCTATGTCAAAATTGAGATTTTTTTAATAGATCATTCACGTGGTCTCTGTTCAATTTTCTGCCAAATTTCTTGAAATTCTAACGACTGGATCGTTAGAAATCGGCATGTTTCTGCTAAAGCAATCGGTCTCAATTTTTCGAGCAACTGCGCATGCGTTGCATTTAACTGGGTTCTTTCGCATTCTCGTCCCCAGAGGCCGCGATCCTTTTGGTCAGTTACGGGGATCGCGACCTCTGGCCAGGTCCAACTCCGGAAGTCCGCATTTCACGGACTTCCCGTCACTCTGCGCATGCTCAGACAAATGTGATTGGTTCTGGTCTCAATCTGTTGTGTTTACAAAGCCATTCAAAACCGGAATGTCGTTGGACCGGGCCAGAGGTCGCGATCCCCGTAACTGACCAAAAGGATCGCGGCCTCTGGGGACGAGAATGGGTTCTTTCGGTAACAAACAAAAGCTGAAAATTGCTGCGTTGTTTGCATCGTTACCTTTTCCAACATATCTTTGTAATAAAAGACTAAAGCCATCAATACACTGCGTTCAATTGTAGAGAAAAATAACACAGATAGTGCAGGTGTTGAGTAAATAAAATGATCGCTCTACTACTGACTTGAACGGCATGCTTGTTTTTTGAAATCCTTGTGCACGTGCTAAATATTGCATCAGCAAAAGCGCGCGCGAAAACTGTGTTCGGCCACCTTATATTAGTAGAGGAAAGTGAGAAGAGGCAGCAACAACTGTAGAGTCCTAACAGAGTGGCCTGGAGGCACAGAATCTCTTCTCTAAATTCCCCTTTTGTAAACGGTCGATGCCATAATTGGTGACCAAGCTTTTTAGAAGGGACAATGCCATACCTGCTCTAGGCTTGGACTAAGTCAATAGGTGTTAGACTATTATACGAACTTACAAATTGCTTGGAAGTGATACAAACCGTATTAAACAGGGAACTTCAAAGAAAAAAACATTGGAAATGTGATCTATATTTAGTTCACAGTGAATACTAATTCAGAAAACTGCCCGGTTAAAATGGTCTTATCGTACCATTCTTCATCTCCATCTTTGTCCTTAAAGAAGAACGTTACTCCAGCATGCTCCACACGAGGAAAATAAAACTGTTTACTCTCTCCGGAATACATTCCATGGATGCAGGCGTTCAAAGAATACTTGATGCCTGCATGTAAAGCAACTGGAGGCTCAAAAGCGATATCAAACCCTGGATAGTCCCCTGTTTCACTTTCCATAAGTTCAGAGATAAACTTGCCTGTTTTGGTTGCCAGAGCAACACCATTGGAATCTTTTACCGTCAATTTCACTCGATATAAATCGTTTTCATTTCCAAATAAACGCACTTCATGCAATTTAATTGTTTTGTCAACCGAGACCATTATTGAATTTGTCCAGCCTATCGCATATCTAAATACCGTGGCTCCATATTTTTGTGTTCTTTCAAACCTGCTCATTTTTATTCGTTGAAGAGAACCAGGTCTTATGGCCTCGGAAAACCCCATTGGCAACTTCAACACAGAGCTAAAATACTTCACCAAGTCGAATGACTCTTTCTTTGTTAGGATATCACAGTCGAGGACAATATCAGCGAATTCCGCCTCATTCATCACAGGGAAACGAATTGCTTTAACGATCCGTTCTCCAAGGATCTTTCTTTTCACAGAACCTTCTGCTGCTAGGCCTTGTTTTTCACATTCTTTTGTAGCCCAGCAATCGACAGCTTTGAATAATTCCACTTCTCTGACATTCAACGAATCTCTCTCGACCAATTCTTCCAGCACTGATTTCTCGATTGTCACGAAACCATCCGATTTCACAGCTTCGTCTGTATCCTTATCGATCACTTCCCAGCAATGATTCTCCAGATCTTTCTCTTCGTATTTCTGTACGTCTGGCAATACATGGAACACGTTTGATGCATCCAAGTTTTCTCGAAGGAACTCCAAGCATTTGTCAGCAAGGGAAGGAAGCATATATTTCTTGGCCAAATACAACACTTGCATGACATTGTCTGCGTTCAAGTTCACTTCATCGCTGTACACGAAGCGAAACAACTCCAACAGGCTTTTATGATCGCAGTCAGAGACATCAATTGAATCTTTCTTCTCGGCCAATTCGCCGTAAAACATGGCGTAAAATACAGGGCTACTGATCGCTAACAAGAACTTGTGAGCTGGAATCTTCATGCTTTTACTTCCGCCTTCAGAGTCTCGATCAACAACTTGAAATTTCACATCGCTCAATAGCTCGTTGTTCAACATGAACTTGCATCTTTCTCTGATTGTGCATCTAGTGATTGCACTCCAATAATCCTCACGGGACAGATCGAGAGACATACTTAGGCTGTTAAGGTTGAGTTTGATAAAATTTCAATCGAATCTCTGCTAAGATCCCTCTGATTTAAGACGGTGTCACGCTAACGTCACGCCTGTCAGAGAACACTAATCGCGGGCTCAATTTCATATCCATATCTCTCTTCGCCCCTTTCCACTGTTCTCTCCATCTCTCTCCTATTCTTCTTCCTTCCTTCTTATCCGATAGCTTATAAGAACTGCTGAGAATCACAGGCCATCGCTAGATTTCTTCGAAAAGTACAGCCAGACCTCTCAATCAGAAAGCCTACTTGAAAGCTATTGTGCATAAGGTAACCGCAAAAGGTAAAAACCGCAATAGTCTGAGAGATCTGAATCACTTGTTTAAGCAAATAATAAATATGAGCAATAGCATGTAGAGGACAGCTAATTTTTTCGCGGTTTCACCTCGCATCCGATTTGTCGTGAAACAATAAAGACAACAACTTTCCAGAAGTTATCTCTGGCGTTCGCGGTTTGTCTGCGCTACGAGACGACGGCCCAGGAGTGGAGGGTCGATGAGAGACCCTGGGAACAAGGATGGGTCTGGTCTCCGTAGCGAGGTCGGGACCCGAAAGAGGGTGTAGGTGCTTGGAAACAGCTACCACACTGACGAACCCGAAGGAGAAGAGGGCTCCAAGCATCTAGAAAGAAATGGACACTGGCCTAAGCCTAGCATGCCCGCGCAT
>JAHPZR010028884.1:0-20000 GCA_019787425.1 Platygyra sinensis
AGATGAAAGCTTATGCTGATGAGCGCAGACACGCACGGAAGAGCTCGATCAAGATTGGTGACCGTGTTCTTGTGAAACAGAATAGGAGTGACACGTTGACCCCAGCGTATGATCCACGACTGTATGCAGTTGTCGGCGTAAAAGGGAGCATGATCACTGTGAAGAGGGGGAAGAAATCAAATCCCGCAATTCTTCCCACTGTAAGGCACTCAAGCACGCTGGAAAGGAGGAGTTCGATGTTTTGGATTGGGACCAGGAACATATTGAAGTAGGTGGAGCCCCTGGGCAAGAGGCACACAGTAGACCGACAATCGCGCCATCGGAACCCCGGAAATCAGTGCGAGCCAGAACTTCTACGTGGGAAACTATTACAGGGACTTTGCGCCAAACTAAAGAAAAAGGGGGAGGTGTAGTGTCCAGACCTTTTAGTCCATGACGTGATGTCCAGGCCCCATGAGACTCGACTCGAGTATACTAATTATTATGCAGGATGCTGCGAAAACGTGTAGTGAATTAGCATAACGAGAGACGATGTAGCTAAGCGGACGGTTGAACTTTAGGTGTGAGCGAATCCTTGAACTTTACACCTTGTCCCCAAGTAATGCTCTGATTGGTTAACTCTATTCAAAGTAACCCAGTTCCCAAAGTCGCACTGTAAAACCCTACCTTGATTTCTACCACTCCCTTGTGTCAGGTCTGCATCCCTCCCCGAGCACAGGCTCCTTTCCCAAACAGCGGCTGGTAATTGAGCCTACATGTATGTAAAACCTATCTACATGTAACAAAACCAAAGTACTACAAAACAACTGTCATATGTGTACTGTACAAATAAAAGCTTACGTGCTGAGAACTTCTGAGGGAAGATCCTGAATATGTTGAGGTATCCTATTGCCTGTCAAGAACATGGCAACTTCTGAAGAGAAGCTATTGCAGTTGTGTTCAAACAGGTGGTAATTGTCACCTCTAAGAAAGAACAACAACAACAACAAATTACATCTACTGTAGTTTTAGATAGAAATAATACATATTAAATTAAGGTTACTATGCACCTTCAGGGGTGTCTCACATGCAAGCGAATTGTAGCGTGTCAGGTTTAAGCTGTAGATATCTAAACCCCTATATCAAATTAAAGCTTATAGGACTGGTTATCAGACTATACCAAATGTTTTCAAAAAAACTGAATTGCTGAATATTTCACGACTCCTAAATGCGAGCGCCCAAATCACCTTTTGAGCGTTACCTGTCAAAGCGAATTTTGTTTTTCGCTTATTTAATGTGTTCCTCCATTTCCGGGGCCAAAGCCCTAAAAACATGTGTCTGCGATTTGCCATATTCAATTTCAGGGAAAAGTTACAGAACATTTTTGTAATAGGATTAAGAAAATGTGGGTTGATCGTACAAAAATCGCTCTTGAAAAAAAATATTTTAAAATAAAAAATTTGGAGACAAGTTTTTGTTGTTTATATGTAAAACTAGCTACTGTCAAAATTTTAGAGCAATCAAACAAACTCCCTTTGACTTGTAGCTCTTTAAAGTGTCCCCTTCTGGTGTTTTGAGAAAACAGCGCGGAAAAAATTTTCCTGCTTCGCAAACAAACTCCGCCCACAAACACAGTCAACTGGGTTCTCAGATAACTGAGCCAATCAGCACTTGGAAAGTTTACTTCCGTTGGCTTCCTGGTGCAAATTTCCCTGCGTAATCTTCAATCAACCCTCAGTGTTTCGCATTGCGCTCTAAGCAAAGAGACTATTTTTGACTGCTTGTTTTTTTCTTGAAGCTGTTGGAGCAAAATGCAGAAGATAACAAAAGGAACGACCGCTAGAAAGCAAACTAGCCTATTTTGTTAAAATCTGTCAAAGCTCGTCTAATACATTGTATATTTAGAATAGTGGCAAATTACAGATTGGAAAAAATGTCTGAATGAAATTGACTTTTTACCAATTCAAAATGTCGGGCAATATCATTTCCATTAGATGTGACAAAGTATGAAAAAAATTCACCGAAGGAAACTATAAAATAACAATATTAAGGAGTTACATGTAAGAACAAAATAACGAACACGTTTGCCTGTCAGCTGATAGATGTTGCCCTGGTAATAGCCTTGACAACCAAAAACATAAGCCTTGTTTTAACAGTGCCCACTTACTGGTAAATCTCTACAGGCAAAACTTTAAGATCTCGAAATGAACTTAGTTCCCTTTTATAACTCGTGCTCTATACTGTATAGGGAGGGTGTTGGTATTACTTTAGGGAGCCACCTTAAATGGTAGTTTTGGTCCCAGGGGGTATGCTGGATTTCAAATGACAGGGACCAAATGGAGGCAGAAATCAAACCCCGCAAAAAATCCAAGCTTCAAATAAACTTAAAAATCCCTTGGCCACAACTGAACCATAAATTTAAATAAAACACTGTCAAGCTAATTAATTTTTTCCAAAGGCATGGAAATTTCCAGAAAGCATTAAATGATATAACAGGAAAATAGAAACATTAGTAATGAAATATTTGTGTTTGTTTATCCATCATGCCATCTGGGAACTATCATGAACCTTCATTAATCATATTGTTCTGGATACCCTGAAAATCCCTAGTACGTGTACTTAAATCAAGCTCTCCCAAAAACTCTTGCCAAAATCCCCCTACCCATGGCAAAAAAAACCCAAACATAAACAATCCTTCTATTATCCTTGTGACTTGAAATCTGGAAGACTCCCCATCCCTGGGGTTTAAGTGACAAACCTGAAATTTTGTTGTTCAATTCCACTTAAGAAATCCATAAAAACATCTTGGGTAGCCTCTGTGTCTCCAAGATCAAGCACCTCATCTGGGCTACCAAGAATTGTTCCAACCTAAAAAAGAAATTGGACAGCATGAATTGAAGAATAATATCAGTTACAGTGTATATCAAGATGAGACACAGTATCCATACAGTGTACCTCCCCCACAGAAGGGATTAGGTCCCTATCCCACAGGAAATTCCAATTAAGCTTAATCATACATATCTTTAAATATTTTGGTCATATATATATATATAGCTGAAAAGGTCTATGGATTGCAACACTGAGCAACAGTGGCACACAGATTATGCAATTTGGTAATATGGCAACTACCTGTACAGTAGCTTTAACACCTTGAAGGGCCTAGATACACGTAAGTTGATTATGTCCAGTAATGGCATCCACGGTCGAGGGGTCAATTGTAACAGAGCTCATAAGGTCTCTCATGAATGGCTTGCTACCCTTTGAGGGTGTAATAGAACAAACAACAGAAACAATGCCCCTAGCCCTAAAACAATAACAGCTGCTACGATGATAGAACAAAAGCAGCTTTAATGACAGCTGCTACACTTCTGCAGTTGAGAGGCGACCAATACTCTGGATTAATACCCCTGATGGATCCTCAATCAACACTCCATCAACATCTGGAAAATGTGCATCAGAAAGCAAGGTTGTGAGTTTATTTTAACTGGTTTTAAAAGTGATGTTTTGATGTTTCATTCCTGACATCAATCTGTGTCAACAACTATTTTGAGACTGAGAGTTCATATTTTTTCTAAATAAATCATTGTCACATAAACACTTTGTTTATCAGGTTTGTTATACTTGAGACAAAACAATCATGGTTTCTTACCTTAAAGTTAATTTGGTGACCAATTTTGTTTTTGATTTAATCTTGCCTGGCTGTGAACTGAGACTGCTCGAGTATTTTTCTAAGTCATTTTGTAAAGAAAAAATGTTTCTTTTTATCTTTTCTTTTACACATTCACGTAAAATTTTACCTTAATTCTCAAATCTTTCTGCCATTTTAAAGCACAGAGGGAAAAACTTTGTAAAGATGATGTCAATCATGGGCAATAGTGAACAATAGCTCCCATATTCGGCTGTCGGTAACCTGTCGGCCAACTGTCGGCCAACAGTTTATAACACAGGAAAAAATACCAAAAATCCAACCCCGCTTTTACTTGGTTTTTATCCGGATTTGATGAAAACCAACTCCAGGTAATAACCATGCTTGGTTTTAACTTGGTTTTTTCTTGGATTTTCTTTTGGCGAATAAAAATCACTGTTTTTTGCCTGTCCTGGATACTGGAAAAACCAGCTACTTCCTGGGTTTTAGGGAAGCCAAGAAACTGTCCTTGGTTTATCCCTGGTTTTTATACGTTTACGAAAATCCAAATCTGGAAATGATTTCCCCAGTTCTGGCTTTGTACTTAATCCAAAGTTGGGTAAGATCAAACACAAGAGAAAGATGCAATAATCTGCTTTGTTTATTATCCAGGTTTGGTTATAACTATGGGTTATTAAATATCCTACTTTACAAAAAACAAGTCTGGATATTGTGCCTACCCCTGCCGGCTTTCTGCTGATTCCAAACTTGGATAAGATAAAAAACAAGACTATAACTTAAAATTCTGTTTTCTATATTATCCAGGTTTGGTTATTAGATATGTGTCTTTTAAATATCCTGCTTTGCAAGACAACAAGTCCGGATATTGTGCCTACCCTAGGTGCTCGTGCACCGCTATTCTTTGATCTGTTTGATGGTCTTGAGTGAAGAGATGAGCGTTGAAAACTGCACTTGCTTGACTATGAGCTCTTTGAGTTCGATAATTCACAGCGTTCCCGTTGCAAGTGGTACAAAAGCAGTGAACATGAACAGCCTGACGGTCCGAACAGTGGCAAAGAGAAGAGTAAGACATTGTTCTATTTCTATAAAAGGTCATCCGTCATTTTTTGTATGAACGCAGGATATCTTCCTTCGAATTTGCGATCGCTCTACGATTCGCGCCATGTTTGCAGCTTCAGTTACAAGCCAGACAGCGGTATCATTCATCAATGACACAACATGTGACACGGAGAAACATTTGTTATAAACCAATCAGAGCGAAACACGGCTCGCAAGATATAGCGGGAAGTAATATTTGCTGTTCGCGGATTTTGGGATGGCGGCTGTTCGTGGGAATTAAGATGTGCCGTACGGGTTTGATTCCTGTGATTTCCTCACCAGTTAACGAAGAGGACAATTCTGACTTCGATTCGTCTTCCAGCACATTATCAGAAGTTGAGATTGAGAATAGCCCGCCGCAATCTCAAGTGCCACTAAAAAGAACTGCGAGCGTAATGGTCCAAAGAGAAGATCGGAGAGGCAAGTTCCCGCCAAAATAGCTTTGCTCTCTGGCTTAACTATGTGCTAATTAAGCAACTTCTTCTGCCCATTTCTCATTTTCTTTTGTTCATTTTTTTCATATTGATCAGAAGTTGAGAATGAGAACAGTCCACCTCAATCTCAAGTGCCGCTGAAAATAACTGCGAGCGTGGTGGTTCAAAGAGAAGATCCGAGAGGCAAGTTCCCGCGTAAACAGTTTTGCTTTCTGACTAAGCAACTCCTTCTGCCCCGTCCTTATTTTCTTTTGTTATTTTAATGTTTTTCAGACTGGGATGTTCAGCGCGTCAAGTCCTGGGCAAAAGCTGTATTTAATGATGAAGACATAGCTAGAAAATTCGAAGTAGAAGAAATCGAGGGGCGTACACTGCAGTCTGAGCGCATTCTGACCGATACTGCAATGAACAGCCTTGGATTATCAACAATTGGAAAGAGGGACAAATTTGCCATTGCAGTCAAAGATCTTTTTGGTAATTTCAGTGAAGTGACATTAATACCGTTGATTTTTATTTCGGGGGTTCTTCAAGCTCTGAATCTTGCACAACTGCAAAGAAGCTTACATATAAGCTTACTGTGTTGTGGTCTTTCATGACCAGTTTTATAAGACAGTTAATAATTTCGAGGTGCTTCCATCGAGTACAGCAAAAAATGTGGAAATATTTTTGTTGTGTTTTCTGAGCATCATGGCCTATGGCTGTAGTTGAGTGAACCTAGCTTGGAAAGAGGGGAAAAACTGTTTGATAGTTAACTTTTCAGTAAGTTTGAACCGAAATATTGAATGGTCTTGTGCATAAATGAATGCACAAATTTATAAGTTTTTGAAGCAAGCATAAATTATTCACTTGAAATTGGAGCAAGTAGGGCAGAAAAGCAGTTTCCAAATGTAATGAGAATTCAGTGACAGTTAAACAATTTTAATTTTTTTATAGGTGGTGGTGTTAATCGTGAGCGAAAAAAAAACAAGTTAATGTGCACAGAAAGCTTTGAAGATATTGACAGAATTCTAACGAACAAGGAAAAGGACACACTGACTTCTGCAGACCGCAGTGTTTACAATACAAAGTAAGTTGAATTAAAGCATGTTCATGCCCTAGTTGTGTTGTGATTTTCCTTGGAGATGATAGAAAGGAGTTTATATTGTTATTCCCCTTAAAAGGTGTTTTTCCAGAAATTACATTAGAGTTAAATTCAATTGTGTTGAATTTGTGATGTCCTCTTAATTTCATTTTGCATTCTTAGGAAAAAGAAGATCATTGCCTTTGCTCGGACTGTCTGGCCTGATGATCAAGCCACCCCTTGGTTTAGAAGCAGCCCAGAAAATTCAAAGAAGCTACAAGAGATCACAAAGCAGTTGGCTGAAGATGAATCTTACACTTTCCCAGAGCAGGCTTAGGAATAAAAGCCATAGAAGAAATTATTAGAAAGTTTATGCAAGAACGAAGACGGAAAGAAAATGATCCATTAAGTTCACAGAGCGATCAGGACTGCGGTGAGAGTGGCAGTAGAAGTAGTAGCCCTTCCATACTATCAGCACGGCAAGGGAAAGCCCAAAGCTATGAAGCTTATTTCATTGATGGTAAGTTATTGCTGGTCTTATATTGTTCTTCTGTCATCAGGGGATTTTGCACTGTTGCATAACATTGCACAACATTTATATTAGAGTGAGGGTGTTATGAAACCTTTCTTTCAAGGATGAATAACTCCCAGAATTCTAGTTCTAAAAAATGGCCAAAAGAAATTTTTACGATACTGGTATGCAACTTCAGTAGTATAAATTCTAATGTGGTCCATATGTTGTTTCCTTGGGGAAATATACTTTGTTTATGTTAGCTCACTAACTGTATACAGCTATTTCATTGAACATTGTCGGATCAATTAGAAGAAAAAGGCTGCATGTGCCAAACACTAATGAGATATAACAAGATTGTAGTTTTTATTCTCAGAAAAAAACATGTGGAAATAAGGTATTTCCTGGCACTGAATTTTAGAATAATTTTCCGAACATGTAGCCATGTCACTATAGATGAAGTGTTAGAGTTACCACCATACACTGGCTAGATGGAGTCATGGTCTGATATTCATTGAAAATTTGCAAGAATATCTGCTTAAAATAAATCTGTTAGTTTGCGTTTTTGTGCATGAGTAAGTTTTTGATCTCATGGAGACCTTTATTGTAGCTTTTTTGTCACTTCATAGTCTTAAGTTTGAAAAATTCTTCAAAATTCATTGTCGCTAAAGAAATCTTGTTCCCACATGTCTAAAGTGGGAAGTAAAACATTTTCCATGTCTTTATATCTCATTAGTATTCAGCATGAAGTGAATTTGGCTTTTTTCTTTTTCAGGTTTGAGCTTGATGTCAGCTACTGCAATTCTTCTTGTCTGGTTTCAGAAGACTGCAAGCAATGAGATCCGCCTCAATCACCTGAAACATGAAGCCAAGCAAATGGGCCTAACTTTATTAAGAAACAAAGACAACAACACTTACATACGAGCAGTTGCCTCATTTCTTGTGCAAAATAAGAAGGTTTCAATTGCTGCTGGTGTAGCACTTGATAGAGTTAGTCAGGATGATGTGTCAGTCACTCAGCAATCATGATAATGTCTCATAATCAGTTAGTTTAATATAAAACATTGCTCATTATGTAGCTGTCTTGTGTTTTTCAGTCTCTTGAGTTGACAGTGCAGTCTCTTAAATAAGTCTCCTTCCAATGTAAGAATTCATGTTGATGTTTAAAGCAGAGGAAGAGTGCACTGTTGTAG
Organism: Platygyra sinensis; assembly: GCA_019787425.1. Classification (NCBI taxonomy): domain Eukaryota; kingdom Metazoa; phylum Cnidaria; class Anthozoa; order Scleractinia; family Merulinidae; genus Platygyra; species Platygyra sinensis. The sequence goes on from JAHPZR010028884.1 coordinate 7,922, forward strand.
GCATGTCCATGTAGTGGCAGGGACAGCTATGAACATGTACAGGTTGTTTGGCAGAGCGAAATTGCAAGCTGTGAGATATGCCTTGACAATCCGAGAAAAGAAGCCATGAAAATGGGCTTATCTTTTTAATTAACAAACAAAACACTTGCAAACAGTTGCCTCATTCCTTCTGCAAAGTACTAGGTTTCAATATGTTACACTTGACAGAGTTAGTCCAGATGATATGTTGTGACCATTCACTCAGTGGCTGCTCTGTGTTTTTCAGGCTTCTGTATTATATTGTGCATGATATAATAGACAAAAAGTTTTGAATAGGTCTCCTTCCAGTTTAGGAATGCATGTTGATGTGTAAAGCAAAGCATTTAACTTAAGTAGTTTATGTTAATGTCTAAAAGGAATGAACATGTACAGGTAGAACTGTGGTTATGTGTCTGGTTTATTTTACATGATTAAATGTTTGACTTTTAATGGAATAATACTAGACTGTATTGATTTCTAAATTTCTTAACTGTTATTGACTTTGAACAGATGGAGATCTCATTAATCCAAGACTTGACATGAAATATTTCATCCTTTGCCTGAGTGTTATATTTTATTCATAGTATTCCATAAATCCTATTTTGAATTCCAAACATGGAGATCTTGTGTATCACAGACAGGTTACCTTCTTTTCCAAACATGGAGATCTGAAAAATGTGACACTGGTTTTGCCATTTTCCAAAAATAAAAATCTCAAAAATCCAGATATGTTTTTGTCACTTTCCAAATAGGAGATCTCATGGAACCCAAGATTGGAAATGTCATTTTCCAAATATGGAAAGAATATTTATCCTTGAGTGGATTTTTTATTCGCCAAACCTGGCAAATTGAACTACCCTGTTCTGGATGTAATAACTTCCCAAGTTGGATTTTATATTAATCCTCACTTGGATATCGCAATTTTCCAGATTCTCCAGTCCTGGATATGTATGTCTACCAGGTTTGGAATTTGCCTTATCCCAACATGGATATTTCTTGATAAACCAAACTTGGGGAAATTGCACTTTCTCCAAACTTGGATTTTACTTGAAAACCAGGAAATATCCAGGTGAAAACCAAGTAAAAACTAGATTGGATTTTTGACATTTTTTTCCAGTGCGCGCGCGCGCGAATTAAATATATATAATTAATTTACCGACACATTACCGACACATTACCAACAGTCGGCCGACACTGTTAAGTAGAGCACAAATCGACTGAAAAAAGAGTAAAAATAAATAGAGTCAAAAACTTTTCCGGTTGAAAAAAGTATATAGAAATCTGTCGATCGTACCGGATCCAGTAACATTCCTACCTATCTCCTTGATCCTCTTTGAACTGTAAAATAGGCTTTTTTACTCCATCTCCTGACTGCACATACCAAAATGTAGTGGTAAATTTAGTACCCATTTCTCATATCTTTGTTTTTACACAAAATAGGCTTTGGATTTAACCATTTTGGGGCAACAAATACGCAAAGCTAAAAGTAATTTTCCAATCGCCCTATAATGCATTGCAAAACTATAGTAAATAGTACTTCATGTATGTCTGAACTAGAAAAACTTTTCAAAATGGCGGATAAATGAATACGAACCAAGTATCTTTAGTCAACGCTAAAACAGTGGACAAAAGCCATACTAGTATCGAAAGTGCTGAGCAAGATATCATTATGAAATGACTTAAACTCTTTTTATGTAGTTTAAAAGCAAAAGACAAGTAAATGTTTACGATCATTTTTGTTTGCCCCACCGACAGGTTACCGACACATTACCGACAGGTTGCCAACAGGTCACCGACTGTCGACCGACAGTCGGCCAACACTTTGGCCTCAAACATAACGCAAACTGTTGGCCGTCTGTCGGCCGACTGTTGGCCGACTGTTGGCCGTCTGTCGGCCGACTGTTGGCCGTCTGTCGGCCGACTGTTGGCCGACTGTCGGCCAACTGTCGACCGACAGTTGGCCAACAGTCGGCCGACTGTCGGCCGACACTTGGCCGACAGTCGGCCAACAGTATATTTTGGGAACTATTCTTCACTATTACCTGTGCTCTAATAGAACATAGGCAAGAACCAATCAAAATGCAAGAATAACCTGCGTTATTCTTAAAAAAAACAAGTACTGATTCCATGTTGCCGTGCCTCTGTTCAGTAACAGATCACAGAAGATGACAAAATGTGGTAAGAACAGCAGTGATACACTTGGCTGATTGTATGCCACTGTTTTGTTCTTGCTACATTTTGTTGTCATCTATGATCTATTACTGAATCGATGCACAGCAACAGGGAATCTACGTGTTTAACAGATGCACAGCAACATGAAATCTATTTGTCAATTAGTAAACCAACTCACCACCTGGACTGTTAACTGACATGTTGATCAATTGCTGATAAAGCATTGATCAAGGGTACATAAAATTAATATTAATTGAGGATATCGGTCAACACTCAATGATGGACACCTTTAGTTAACATGATCCAATAAGTTTTATAGCTGGCGACTCTTGCAACATGCTTCAGTCGTCCAGTGACTATACAGTCATAAACCTATAATACAGTTAGTGTTTTACACGTTTATGAGACTTACTGGAGAACAACTGGATATACCATCACCACCATAAAAGAATTCTCTATCATAGCAAACCAAACCTGTATGCCTAAAAATCAGAAAACAAATTTGGTTCCATTTATGTCCAAGAAAAATAAATTTAAGTACAAATCAAACTAATAAGCTTTTGGTAAATTAGCACATACCAAACTCCATCAATTCTCTTCCCTGCGAATGAATAACACAACTTTTTAGCCTGGTTTTAAGAATTATTGAGCTAAACCACATGAATTGTTTTGAAAATTGACTTCATCTATTTTCAGTCCTTTCCTAATAATCTTCTAATCTTTAAAAATTCATTGATTTCGGGCACTTTTATAAGCTAATGTCGTGACTACTTTAACCTTTTTGCTGAGTCACACAGCCGAAAACCAGATATTTAGAACATAATCTTCTCTCGAAACATCTATCATACAGACTTACCGAGTAGAAGAGGAGAAAGTTGCCTGGCTAAACCCCTTGAAATATCATATACATACAATTTGACGGGAAATTTCTCCATAGAAAAAGCTTAGCATGGATAGCTGCTGTTTTTGTGTTGTGACTCGAGAAAAACAGTCGGGGATTGGTTCCAGACGAGAAAATTGCGACGAAGAGGCCCTGGGAATGATAAAGCGTCCGCATTCGCCACAGGTTACCCAGGCTCAGTGTGTATGTCACGTAACATAATATGGGTAAATATCGAGACCATATGAGGCGAAGTTTAGGTCTATAAATTTGCGAGAAATTGGAAATAAAAATCGACGAAACTTACCATGTGGCGAGTTGTTGTTGTCCTTACTACGTACACGAAGTAAAAGATGTTACGTGACACACGCAATGAGCCTGGATTACCTTTGCCTTGGCTTGACCGGACTGTTCACACAACCAAGCCGTCAGCGGGAAGGAACAAAACATGGACCCCTGATCCTTGGACCCCCTCCATAAACCCGGCCCGAGGACTGGGTCTATCAAAATGTCAACCGGGTCCGTAGACCCCCCTTCATGGGCTGGGTCCATGGACCCCCTCTTTTTACTACCTCCAAAACTAGAAGTAATTGAAGATTATGAGTGCGTTCAACTCCTGTATATGAATAGCTGTCTGTTGATGAAATTATTAACTTTGTGAACAGCTGAAAATTGACAGACAAAAAGTCTCCCGCCTTCAGAAACTTAAACTTAAGTGAAGAGTCAGGGAAATTGGGTCCTCAAAGTGACAATGATTTCGTGTTTTATTGATTTTAGCCTTGTGTTACCTCAAAAGTTAGAAGCTGGCAGTGCAAATGTCAGCACTAGCGCGCAAGTTTATCCGTGGTTTATCGTAAACAGACACCATGTGACTGATAGACGAAAATTAGCAAGGCTGATTAAACAGTATAGGGATATATTTTCCAATATTTCTGACGGCACGGCCTTCCCTATTCCGCTGCTGAATAAAAATAGTCAGCATTTACATTGCTTCTTAGTTCTGGCTTCCTATTTTAAATTTTGGCTTCAAAGTATTCTTCCATCGATTCAGTTTTGACCTTTGCTGGATACGAAACTAGTTATTAAATTCAACAAATATAATCATAATATAGCCAATGAACTATTTCTGTTCCCACAGTTAACATTCCAAAGCCAAGGCGATTCAAAGTCGTGTACCCAACACGAAAACTAATATAATCAGAGTTTATAAATGAACTGCAACTTCTACAACTGGCACTGTCACCTTTGTGGAGTTAAAGCCAAATTATTTTCAGCAGTGCAAATTTTTTATTTCAAAACTGCTCCCAACGAAACATTTTATTAAACGCCTGTGAATGTCTCCACAAACGCACGTCTCAATGTGTTTGAGCCGGGTTGTTCGAAAGCTGGTTAACGGATTAAACGTTAACTGCAGCATCGTGTATTTTTTTCTTGTTTAAAAATGTTTTTACCTCTAAGTCCTCTAACATTTGGTGTAGTTTGAGATCACTATAGCTTAAAACTGCAGGGCAAACGATATAAACAGAGCACCTCACCAAAACGTTGCAAAACTGAAATCAAAATTCCCGCTAACCCCGGGCTAGCTTAATCAGGCTTTGAACAACCCGACCCTGGTCTCTTCACTTTTCAATACTAGTATAGTAATAATCCAGAAGTATGAAAAGTGAACTCATCAACATGAGATGAGCGTGGAGCAAAGAAAAAATATGAGTCCCCGACAGGATCGAACCCATCACCCATCGGGCGGGTGCTCCAAGATCATTTAACTGAGTTCATCTGTCAGAGTCAAACTAAACAATTTAGTTATGAACTGACCCAACACAAAAACTAACATAGTTAAGCTGCCTGGTAATTGCTTCGTTAGTGGCATGAAATTCCGACTACTGAGCAACTAAATGTTTTTTAACTAGTCCGACTCCAGAAACTTCAGAAACTCCAGAAACTTCAGAGCCACCTTAAATTTTCGAAAATTTAAGGTGGGTCTGAACCCCCTTCGTAGAATTTTTTTAAACTTTGCAAAAAGTTGCATCTTATCATCTTGATTACAATTCGATAATAAAAAATGGGGGTCACCGAGCTCGTTTTTGAGTTATAAGCGCTTAAAGCTAAAATTAAGGGTGTTTTTAGCAGGTCATATTGTTGCTATGGTAACCTATTGTGCCACAAAAATAAGAGCAACTTGTTCCCCGATGATTGGCTGGTTTGTTGATACCATGATTGAGGCATCAAGCGATAAAGAGTGGTTATAATGACCCATCAAAGTGTAAGTTTTGGAAAGCCGACTGGAAACTGTTTTCAGCCACCTTTAAGAATTCTAACAACAAATTTTAAGTAAGGTTAACATACTATTTAGGCTCGATTACCAGCCGCTGTCCGGGAAAGGAGCCCGCGCCAGACACGAGAGAGCGGCGGAAATCGAGCCTACATACTATTAGATAAACGAAAACAAAATCAACAGCAAAGCTATATCAGTAATGACTTGCAAACTCAGTTTATCTGATCCAGCGTCAAACATTTCCTTGAGATTTCTTCTTTGCCGCTATGGTTTTAAAATTGTAATTCAAGATCTGGATTTTGGTGTTTCAGATTTCTCAGATATTCCCTACAAGTATCGGTAATCTGACACTCAGCCAGGTATAGTTTGGCTACTTTACAGGCTGATGACTGTAATGCTTCACTCAAACTGATAGCACCGCCATCAGTGATCTGATTATAACTCAGGTCTAGTGTGGTTACTTTACAGGCTGATGACTGTAATGCTTGACTCAAACTGAAAGCACCGGCATCAGTGATCTGATTACCTCTCAGGTCTAGTGTGGTTACTTTACAGGCTGATGACTGTAATGCTTGACTCAAACTGATAGCACCGCCATCAGTGATCTGATTATAACTCAGGTCTAGTGTGGTTACTTTACAGGCTGATGACTGTAATGCTTGACTCAAACTGATAACACCGGCATCAGTGATCTGATTATAACTCAGGTCTAGTGTGGTTACTTTACAGGCTGATGACTGTAATGCTTGACTCAAACTGATAACACCGGCATCAGTGATCTGATTAAAACTCAGGTATAGTGTGGTTACTTTACAGGCTGATGACTGTAATGCTTGACTCAAACTGATAGCACCGGCATCAGTGATCTGATTATGCTGCACGTCTAGCGTGGTTACTTTACAGGCTGATGACTGTAATGCTTGACTCAAACTGATAGCACCGGCATCAGTGATCTGATTATGCTGCACGTCTAGCGTGGTTACTTTACAGGCTGATGACTGTAATGCTTGACTCAAACTGATAACACCGGCATCACAGATCTGATTACCACTCAGGTCTAGTGTGGTTACTTTACAAAACTCTTTTTTCAAAGATTCGCAGATTCTTCTTACTCCAAACGATGTTAGATATGAAGACGTGATGCGTAACTCCTCAACCAAACACAATACCTGTTCAGTAGACAGTTGAGGTTTTTTAGTGGCTTCTTCACTCAATTCACAAAACACATCTAACAAAAATGAAACACTGATACAATCCACGTCAGTTAAGTTCCGTAAGTCGTCAATCTTGAATCGAGACGGATGTTTCTTTATGATATTTTTTGCGAAATCTTTGTCTCCATACTCAGCGAGGCACTTTTCTCTGATGAGATGGTTGTCTCTGCCCCTTTCTGATAATTGCAGTACTTCAAGTAATTTTTCCATCAATTCATTGTCTTTTTTCTTCGATAATATACCAGCCATGAACTGCATAACCATTGAAGACACTTCTCGTGTTGAGGGAATCTCTCCTCTCTCCACAAACCAACAAGCCGCCAAATACTCCTGCAGAGTAAGGTGTGTGAAACAAAAATTTTTCGTCTGTTCAAAGGCAGATTTCCTAAAAGGAGGACCACAATGAAGAATGCCACTTGCTCTCAGGCTTTCAACTTCAAGTACATCAAAGTTTGTCATGTCTTCTTTAACAAAAAGAAACTTCTTCTCTAAAAGCAATTGGGCTGCTAGCTCTGAAAGCTTATCCAGTGTACTTTCACATGGAATTCCCTTTCTATTGTGGTCCTTTACAAATTTGTTGAAAACTTCAAAATAAAGGTCACTTGCTTTCACAGGGAGAGAATCAGCACTCACTGATTCCTTTAGAAGATAATCCATGTAAGAACACATCAGAAAACACAGCACGGGGATGTGGGCAAAACTGACAAGTTCTTCATTCCTCGCAATGTGATCAAGTACAGTGTTCTTCATATTTTCGTCTTCGTTAAAATACTTTTCGATGTATTCTTTCACCTGTTCTTCTGAAAATCCTGCAATTTCTACAAAGCGACCAAAGCGAACTCTGGTTTTCAATTGATCTGATTCGTCGGGTCTTGACGTCGTTATGACAACAGAACCACTTAGAATATCTCCTTTAATCAGCTTGGCACACAGAGCAGCTACTGGCATTTTCTCTTGAGCGCTGTTTGGGTACTTTTCATCTAAATTGCTAGCGATGTAATCTTGTTGTGAATACTCGTCAAACCCGTCGATGACGATCAAAACCTCTTCAGGATGATTTGCCATGTACTCAAATAACGATTCATCAATAATCGAGCAGTCATCCAGCACTGAAGAACGGTTCAAGATTTCTCTCAAGGTAACAGGATGATCTCCCAAAAGATTCAACTGACGGAAAGTTAGCAAGTATGCAAACTTGAAATCTGGAACTTCAGCTTTTGTGTTCACCTGAAACAACTTGTCATGAGACCAATCCCGAATCAGTTTTTGGGAAAACAGCGTTTTGCCAATCCCTGCCTTCCCTGTGAGAAGGATAGATTTGGGATTGCTGTCCTCATCGTTGGTGCGGACGAATATTTCTTGACAATGTTTGACTCGGCGGGTCTCACTCACTTGACCGTATCGACGAAGGAATTCCTTTCTTTCCAAATGTAAGTGGTCTTCAACAGCCTTTCTTCCATGCTGTATAAGAAGATTAGTGAATATGTCGTCCGTTTTAACGCTGGAAATGGTGGAAGAGGCTACCGATTTGGTCTGGAACTCGGTTTGTCTTCTAATTGATGCCTTTAATGCGCTTGTGTAGGGAGTTACATCTGAGAAACAAACAAAGAAGAGCCTGCATTTACAAAATTAAATGGATGCAAATATCTTTACCAATATGAGATGTACTGCGGAAACTCATTATCCTTTCTTTTGTTTTTTTTTTAAGAATGGTTGATTTATGATCACTCTTCGTTCTTTTCTTCGATTTTAGACAATGGAAATGGACAGAGAGTAAAACACCAGCAACCAGTCTCGTTCCAAGAGCCCGCATGTTATCGGTCAGCGGTGACCAAACATGGGGCGCGCTGGACGAAACGAGAAAATCCTGCTTGCTTTCTGTTCCTTCGCGCGCATGTGTCGAAACTCAACTTAATCGGTAACAGTGTTTTAACATACGCAGAGAGTAAATAATGCTGTTAGACGTTCCGATTTGTCTCAGGTCTTAGTTTTATTTTGTGGTTACAACCAAAAGGATCCAAGCGTCTGGAAGCGAGATTTACAAGCGACTCGATTAATCAACATGCCTGCTAGACACGCACAATTCATCCCAAAGTCTGATATTTTCGGATTTTTAATGCCGCTAGGCCGCTCGTTTCCTGACCGCTGGTCACGGGGAGCAAAGACTCTGGGTACGAGGTTGGGGTAATAGGTTTATTTGGAGAAATTTACTTTATGATAACTAGCAAATCAAATCACAAATGAATATGGTGGCCTGTGTGGCCAATTGATCTATATCGCGTGGTTAATGGCATCAAAAGATTTTGGTTTTACTGTGCAAGTCAAAGAAACTGTGAACGGTTTGATTAGATTCAGACAGGTCATTTTCACAATGATCGCGAGAGCGCGCGTCAAATGACCACAAACTAACAACCGTTGCCATCTGCGGTTCAGTTTTCACACGCCTTTTTTCTTTCCCACATAATGACATACCATAAATATATCTGGTGCTCACGGTGTTTTGAGTCTCATAGTTTCTCACATCAGGAACCGCTTGATTTACAAGATAACTCAGTTACACGTTGTAACGTTAAAATTGAATCTTAAACACAAACCACATTATTGTTGCCGGGCTTAAAAAAAGTTCTTTGATCCATGTTTACATATTTTACTGAGTTAAAAGTTTCGATGATTGATTCAAGTTTTTAAAAAATTATTTATTCAATTTCAACGCCGGTTAAAATTGAGGAATACCTTCAACGCTTGTTTTCCTTTTAGAATTCCCAATTGATTCTAACTTTGCCAGCTTTCCAACATTTTCTCCGATTTCATCTAATTTTTCTTTGATGCTGATTTCATCCTTTACCCACTGTTTAAGAAGCTCTTGGTGGTGTTCTTCAATCTCAGGGTCCATGGATTCAGTCTTCAGATCGTCAATAGCACCTTGGTAACACGTTCCTCCCAATCTCACCAATGCATCCTGGATGTCTTGCCAGTATTGACTGAATGTTGGGTCATCAACTGAGGCCTCACTGGCGTGACCGTAAACTGTGTTTCTGTAGTACTTGATGCGAACAATATCAGCCTCAGGTGTTAAATCTGTCGCAGCCGGAAGACTGTCCCAGCCAGTAGGTGGGGGAACAAGACCACAGATATTCCTTAGCAGGACCATAAGTAGAGTGACGTCAAAGTTCGCTGATGAAACTGAAGATTTGATGGTAGGATACAGTTTGCCCCATTGTGTAGGATTCAGGATTCTGTTCGTTCGAAGTGTCTGAAGGATAGCATGTGTTGGAGGAGTTGACAAGACGGTGTCCAGGCTCCCTGTTGGACGCTTCTTATCAAACGTTTCTCTCAGGACATGTGCACCAACATCTACTAAAAGGCGACATAACCTGGCGTAATTGGTAGTTTCCTTTGTGGAATGAAATGTTGGTGCCGCATAAGCCATGATTGATGACGCTTAAATAAGTCAAAGAGAAAAAATAACAGTTACACAATTTCATGCACAAACATATTGTTGCGTTACCTTAAAGGTCAAATGAACCAAAATCTAGACATCTTTTCTTCAGCCATTTTAAAGCCTCGGAATGTGAAACAAAACATTCGAAAGGACATTTATGCGGAATTATTTTTTCCTGATCCGAGAAAAAGAGTTAAAGAGTTAAAAGTACGAAGACAGCCGATGGCTTCACGAAAACGTTTCCAAAATGGCTGCCCAGTTTAATGGAAAGAATGGACTTGAACTCTGCTTTGCGACATCATTGCTGTCTTGAACATTGCTCGTTTCTGCGTCAGTGAGTCGTTTGTGGGAAAGCTTTTGATCTTATTACAGGCCTTATTTTACTTATCAAATGGCCGAGGAGTTGGCCCATTGTTTGGAGGGCATTATTGGCGTTCTGCACAAACGCGCCAATGATTCAAGGACATAAAGCATTCTCTTTTTATTTCTATAAGCCATTCTCGTAATGTTTTGGATCCTGGGTGGACTTGAAAGTGCAACTGGAACTTTGGACTTTAGTGGATTCCTCTGAAATTCGCTATGAACTTGAAACCAAAACAGTTTCGAATTTATCGCATTTCTTGAGCTCAGAGACAGTGGTGTCATAAGCTTTATTTCCGACAATTTTCCCGGCGGCTCTACGATTATGAAAGCTAAAAACTGAGTGATTTTAACATTCCAATATCTCAGCAATGCTTCGTCCAATTCGTTTGAAACTTCGGAATGTGCATGTTTATGTTATTTATACTTAATGAACACATTGGACTCAAATGAATGGTTCATTTGACCTTAAACTGCAAGACACTGGGGACGAGGGTTAACCTGAGCTGCAAAGACCTATGAATATTATCCCCAATTTTCAAAACCGTGTGTGTTGCGAAAAATATTTCAAGGATTAACACAGTAGCCACTTTTTGGCACGGAAATTTGCTGGCATATTTGTCCTTGGACACTATCTGTTCCTCAAAGCTCACAGGTTTTTCCCAGCTACGCTCTCGGAAAACTATTCTCTTTATGGCACAGATAACGTCCGTGGACAAATATCCAAGATTATTAAATTTAAGGTGGCTCAAAACAGTTTCCAGCACTTTCCAAGACGTAGATTTGATGGATCATAATTACCGCTCTTTATCAATTGATGCTACGATCGTGGTATCAAAATACTGCCCAATCACTGGAGAACACGTTGGTATTATTTTTGTGACACAATATGTTACCATAGCAACACTATGACCTGCTAAAAACACCCTTAATTTCAGCTTTAAGCGCTTATATTTCAAAAATGGGACGGTGAATTTTTTTCTTATTGTAGAATTTTGATAAGCAGGATAACATGCAACTTTTGGCAAAGTTTAAAAAAATTCTGTAGGTGGCGTTCAGAGCCACCTTAAATTTTCGAAAATTTAAGGTGGCTATGAGCGCCACCTACAGAATTTTTTTAAACTTTGCCAAAAGTTGCACCTAATCATGCTTATCAAATGTTGATAATATAAAAAAATTTCACCGTGCCGTTTTTGAATTATAAGCCCCTAAAGCTGTAATTAAGGGTGTATTTAGCAGGTCATACTGTTGCTATGGTAACCTATTATGTTATGAAAAGGACAACAACGTGTTCACCAATAGTTGGGCAGTTTTTTGATACCATGATTGTAGCATCAAGTGATAAAGAGTGGCTATAACGGCGCATCAAAATACAAGTGCTCGAAACTGTTTTGAGCCACCTCAAGCGCCAAATGGAGGCTTTTGTTTATATGAGGATTGTCCAATACACACAATCGGATACAGTTCGGCCCGACGTAACACAACTTTTCCGGCGATTCGTACTGTTCACAGAGAGTAAAATCCTGTGTATCTAGCTTGTGTGTTGTGGCAGTACCCCTCAATTGACACTTTCTTTCACTGTTAAACGAGTCATATTGTAGATCACGCTTAAAGACTGAAGTATACATGTATCATAATCTGGCTTGTTTGTTGTGGCAGTATCCCTCAATTGATACTTTCTTTCACTTTAAACGAGTCATATTGTCGATCACGGTTAA
>JAHPZR010028884.1:22500-27584 GCA_019787425.1 Platygyra sinensis
CAGCTTTCTGTCTAAATCAAACTTAAAAAGTTTATTTGTGTCCTGTACAATGCATTGATTCCAGTTTAATGCGTGTTCTCATGAGTCTCGGTCACAAAAATTTACAATTATTACTGGGAATGCGTTCTTGTAATAAGCATTAAATAATGCCAAAATGGGTCATTTTCAATGCCCCATTGCGCCTTAATGAGTATGGGCACCCCCCTTTTTTATTTCAAAATTGAACTTCTCATATGATAAATATTCAGTGGGCAAAGTTTGAACGAAAATCTATTGTCAGTTTTATTTCAGGGGAATTACCTTAAAGAACGAGGTATACATGTGTATCTGGCTTGTTTGTTTTTGCAGTACCCCTCAATTGATACTCTTTCCTGGATTTTTAAGGAAAAATGTGAAAAATCCTTTTTAGCTGTTCAAATTGAGAAGACTGAGAAAAATAATGAATGGAAGCTTTTTTACTTTTTACGATAAAGAGAAGAACTATTTTTGAATCTCATGAATCTCTTACGCGCGTGACAGCTCTAATAAAATCACCGCTAGTTGTCACATGTAATGCGAATTGCGGTGGAATATTTTATTTATGCACGCGAACCGTTCTCGATCTGGTTGTTTCATCGCAAGTTTAAGCTTTCGTTCTTGTCAAATTTTCTTTATGTCAGGACTAAAACCCGCATGAAAACTTCTTGCCCATTTTTGCCTCTGAAGAAGCCAAAGAGGCGAAAATCTGGTGGAACCAGCAAGTTCAGCGTCGACAACTTGAAGATCTGAGCGACTGTGGGTCGCATTGTTTTAAACTAAGAAGAACGGTTGAAGGAACTCGAGGACACAAGTCCCGCCAATGAAGCTGAAGGTCAAAATACAACAAGTGCTAGTCGCACGAAATTGCTGGAGAACGGACGCGATTCCGAAACTTCAATTCCACAGCGAGAGATCGAGTCAAGCACAGATGTAGATTTAGACGATATAGACCTCGAAATTTCCTCTTTTTGGCTTCACGAGGCATATATGGTTTCAGAAAATGTCTGGAGAACGAAGAAGTCTAAACTCGAACAACATAATACCAATGCCGCCGACGAAATAATCACGGCAGTTTAAATACAAATCTGTTTAAACCTAAGTAGTTTATTCGCTTCTCGGACGATTTCACTCCAACGTAGACGTCTGTTTATTTCAAGTTGTCATGACCCACTGTTTTGGTAAACTGACCCATGCCGACATCTGTCAGCGCGGAGGGGATTTTAACACCTAATCATACCGTTCTCGCAAAAGGTTTCGTCTTTTTCTCGATAAAACAAAACTGCATATAAGGATGAACATTTTTAGTTCGTTTACGCGCGTCTTCCAACGGAATTGGCTGGAATTCGGCAGGTATGTTCCCTATTACCTCCTTCGAAAAAGCGTGTCGGCCTTGGTTTAATTTCGCTTCCGTTTCAGAGTTATGGCCTCTTTAGTGGAAAGAAACACCTGCGCTCAGAATATCAAACTTTAGGAGGGTGTAGAAAAAAAACCAAACCACATCTGGAAAATCGCCGACACCCTTTTCGAGGGTGATGTGTGAGAAAACATTTCCGATGTTAATCGCGCCGCTCCGATAATTATATACATACATACATACTTTATTTATTTTTATTATTCAAATTTCATTCACTGTACGAATTCCGATTTTGTGTTTGGTTGACTTGTGCCACGTGACACTGGGTTATGACGAAACAACCGCCTTGACGTCATTATCGTGGTGTAATAGCCGTGGTGTAAATTCAATACACTACTGTCACTACACCATGGCTTCAGCTGATTCAAAGTTTGACGATTTTTGTTTGCAGTGTATTCAATTTGAATAATAAAAATGTTAACGCACTCATTGCTCGTGAATTATCGGGATTTACCTGCACTCGTTCACTAACAATGAACGAGAAATTTTCAATACCGCACGAGGCGGCCTCGTGCGGTATTGAAATTTCTCGTTCATTGTTAGTGAACGAGTGCAGGTAAATCCCGAAATTCACGAGCAATGAGTGCGTTAACCTGTAAATACACGCGCGGAAGCGAACCAATTTAAGCAAAGCAGTGTTTCTGGGTATTTCTTTTCATATCACTGCGACAATAACTTTTTGGAAAATTTCAAACATACGATTGTATTCTATAACTATTAAGCTTTCAGAAAATGTGTAGGTTGATGGGGTTTTCTTTCAAAGCGCCAGCGTAAGAGCGCGATTTCCAAACACTGTCAATCCACCTACCATGATGTCTTAAACGAGTCATATTGTCGATCACGCTTAAAGAACGAGGTATACAGGTATCCAGGTATCATGACCAGGCTTGTTTGTTGTCGCAGTACCCTAAATTGATACTTTCCTTCGCTTTAAACGCGTCACATTGTCGCTCACGCTTAAAGAATGATGTCTACATGTATATCTGGCTTGTTTGTTGTGGCAGAATCCCTTGATTGATATTTCTTCCGCTCTAAACCCATCATACTGTCGCCCACGTTTAAAGACTGAACGAGGTATATATGGATATCTGCAGGCTTGTTTGCTGTGGCATCATCCCTGGATTGACATATTCTTTCACTTCAAACGCTTGATAAGATGCATTTTATGGGCCGCATACGGACCGTAAACTGCGTTTTACGATCCGCGTACAAACCGTACGAATCAGTCAACAAACCGTTGTCACATCTTCGCTAAAATAACACGTGATATATATTCAGCCCCCTAATGAGATGCAATTTTCGGATCGTATACGGACCGAAAACTCCGTTTACGAACCGTACAATGAAACCGTACGGATCGACAAGCCGTTGTGACCCCTTCGCTTGAATAACACGTGATTTATTTTAATGTCCCAGTAATGAGGTACAATTTTCCGATTGCATAAGGACCGAAAACTGTCTGTTACGATCTGCCAAACGGTACGTATCGTAGTTTCGAAACATATCAGTTTGTGTACAGCTGTTTCAAGAAAGGTTGTCCCACAAAAGTATAAAGCGTACGCGACAAAGTCGAAAGGTATTATGGGTAATTCTAGCCAACGGTTGCATGATTGAAGCTGAAGGAAAGAAAGGAAAGAGCACAGGCACGTGTTTTTTATGCTTTTCTTTCCTGAAACACCGTTAACCTTAATTAATCAAGGAACCCCATAACTCTCACTACCCATGATACTAATTGGTATTGTAGCGTTCGCTTTTACGCTTGTGCGAGACATCCTTTGTCGAAACAGCTGTATACTGGTCATGACTGGAGGACCAACAAGGAATCTATTTGTTGTTTTAGTATAAATCTACTAGCGTTCTATCATGAGTGCCGTTCTCTGATTGGCTACGCTACTCACTATCTATTCTGTGATAGATACTGAGTAGCGAAACAGTGTACCTTTTTTTAAACAATACGAAGGCCGCTTCTTAGCGTTTTTTGAGTGTCTGTGACAAGGATTTAGGTAAGACTTGGACTGAACGTCTAGTACATTTATTCTAAAACAATTAGATTATTCGCTCTCTATTTCTATGCCTGATAGAAATAGTGAGCACATAATCGTATTGTTTACGGTAATAAAGAAACAAACTGTGACACAAAAATCTTTATTTGTTTCAAAATCCTTCAACATATAAACTCGATCGAAAGCTGTCGTTTGCCCACTTTAGTAAACACGAAAAAAGCCATTTGACGTAATCTGTTGTCTATACGAAATGAAGCAATCTCATTGGCTGCTATGCCCGCGTAGCAATGAATTGTGATTGTGGTGAATTATAACAGCCTTTAAAGTTCACCACTAAATTTTCTCCGATTCTTATTCGGAGGGGCTTATCCGGCTATCACCTCGTGTTCCACTTTTTTGCTCTTACCGCATTTCAACTTCACCTGTGATCATTAGGGAGCTTACGTAAGCACGCGCGTTTTTTAGACGCGCACGGTAACCGGAAGAGACCAGTTCGCGTACCAGGACCGTATTTTCTCCCAAACTTTTATACTACTAATCTCTAGTGGAGATATGATTCTTAGCAATGTGAATGTGGTTATGTGAGGGGGCAAGTTAAAAGTGAAAATAGCTCACTGAACAGACGCACGGCAACATGGAATCTATTTGTTAAATAGATAGTGAGGAACATAGCCAGTAAGAGAACGGCATTAGTGTGATACATACTCCGCTTGCACCGCGCTAGCAGTAGCACGTTGTATTGCCCAATATACATTGTATATCTAGATAAGAAGCACTAGTTTCAATCTCACAAATCCGCAGGCTTAACTGGAAATCGGAATTGCTAGGTGTAAGCTTCAGAAAGTTTGGTAATTTCAAGCTGCTAGCTTATATTCGATTGCAAAAGACAAGGAATTTGGGCTCTGAAAACTCAGAATTACTTACATTGTTTACATTATTTACAGTACTGTACTTTTTCGTGTCTGAATCAGACTCACACTAGCTATAACCACTGGCAATCTAAATTTTGATCCCTATTTTCAATCCTTCGACAGCTTTCCAGGCAAGTTCACAGCAAGTTTACTTATCAATGTTTAGGACTGATTCAAGACTACTAATCTACTACATGTAATCGATTTAAAATTCAATCCCTTTAGTTGATCAAATTTTTGCCAATGCATGCCATTTCCAAACGCATTCTCGTATTAAACAGTTCATGAAATCAACTTAGCAGACTAGCTGGACACCTCACGAGCTATATACTAGAAATTCTCGCTTACAATACACATGTCATGTTTATCGCTTATCGCATTCCAGGACTACAATATCAACGGTGATATTGATCATTTCTTTGATTTACCAACGGGTAATTTAATAATTTTCCATTCCCTTGTAAAAAGCCCTAGCCAGATGAATTTTACAATTGCGGTCGGTCGAAAACCGTGAGCACACAATTGACTTCTGATTTCGCAGACGCTTCAAGGGAATCATTGTTCCCGTGACGAAAAGTGTATTGTCAACTCCATATGCAATTGCATACAGTTTCGTTTGTTGCTGGACCAATCAATTATTTTATTTATGTCAAGATGCTTGAAAAAAACTGTACTTTTTGAGAAGTTTTCAGAGACTGGCAAAAGTTCGTGTTGAAACAAAACGAAAGTTGTCACACT
>JAHPZR010028885.1:0-7500 GCA_019787425.1 Platygyra sinensis
AACAAGAATATTCTGAGACCTAGAATTAAAGATAAACGAGAAGTGTATTTTTTTTTAGTTGGGTACTGCCTCAATTATGCATCGATTCCTCACAGATATCGCCAACTACAACCATTTAGTTGGCACAGAAAGCACATGCCTCATGCTTTTGATAACCAAATACCTTCGTTTCTGCTCATTCACAGCATTCAGCCCTCGTCCATTTCCACATATTAAGCGCGCTTGCGCAACTTTTGATCAGTTCTGTAGAATTCAGTGATTTACAACATCAATCTTTTCATAGGCGCTTACTGTCTCAGTTTATCGTCAGGGCCCTGCTTATAGCCTTATTGTATAAAACTCTAGGTACTGTCTCATACACTGCGAAACACTCTACATGGTTACTGTCATAAGCAAAGGGCCTTTCTGACCCCTCCAATTATTATTTTTTCTGTCGAATGCAGCAAGGCAGTCTGGAAAAATGGGCTTTCGACTAGACTTTCGTCCTTCAACTGCATTTCCTGTATGAACATACTGGTTGTCCGGGCATCTTCTCTGGAAGGTTAAGCATATCAGATTTTTTTTTTTTTTTTCTTTATTTTTTTTTTCAATCTTTTACTTTTTTTTTTTTTCTGCACTTGTTCACTGACTGTTTATGCCTATCAAACGTTATGTAAGAAATAGCATCAGTTTCTACGCAAGCGCTCATTCCATCCCCAACTTTATCAGCTCACCACAAATTGTTGCATGCTGCCAGTGAATTGGCAGCATTTCTGAGGTGACTTTTGTCGAGACTTTTTTCTGAACAATGATACACCCAGCCTTATATAAATGGTAGGGCGTCCACTCTCCAGTAGTGGTTTGCCATCACACCTATTCTTTTCGGTGGATCGCAGCATACTAGTCCTTGCGAGGCTCCGCACAAAGTCCTTATTTTTTATCACGGAGATGGAGGTTACCTGTTTCTCAGATCAGATTTTCACCAACGCCTTTCAGTGGGTATTCAGCTTTTATGGCCTGGTCATTCCTGGTTTTAAGGACCTACGTTTTCGTGTAGCTGCGTATAGGGGATGCTTCTTATGCAGCAGATCGGAGGGCTTCCCTGATGCCAACCAAAATTCGTGCTTTAGGCCGTTAGAAATCAAATGTTTAAAGATATCTATTGTGAGTACCAACTCTCGTTTCCTACAGTCTAGGAATTAATTTTGTCAAGTAAATAATGCAGGAAGTTAGCCATGGGCAGGTGCCTATGCCAGGGTTTCCTGGTTCAAAGGGTTAGCATAAAGCCAAGTGAAAAGTAATATAACTCGTTATAATTAATAGCGAATTACTTGTCCCACATTGTTAGATTGAGGTTAATTTCACATTATATTGCAGCGATACCGCTATACTAGAAGTTGGGCGTCCATCGACAAAGTGGGCAGTAAATTATCTTGACATTATTTTAGACATCACATCATTTTACCAGCAATCTACCTTCGCATTAGTATCGTGGCAGACAAAGGCATTGGTAAGTAAATGAGGTGTCAATGCCAAAGAACATAAGCAATTAGGTTATTATGTCCTCACGATTGGTGGTTTGCGAAATTATTAGTCTAATGGAACAACATGATATTGTAATGTGAATTTTATCGCGTTCAGGTTTAACTCGCTATCGTTCCGACAATAACAGGTGTATCGACATTTATATTTTGTCAATAAAGAAATAAATAATAACCTTGTAAGCCAGACGGTGTTGGACTCACTGACCAGAGCTCGAATAAATTAACAAACAAAACAGAAAACATGATACTGGTCTAGGTATGAGGGTTGCCGCTCTTGGCTAAGACGTCGACTCTTTATGCAAAGTCTCGGTGAACTAGGGATATCTTGAGTGCTCGCTAATGCCGAACATAACATGTTTTAGCAATTCATTTAACTAATTAACTGTTTTGCATTCAATCGTTCAACCACAATAGATAGCTATAACTTTCTCTGGTGAACGATGAGGGGGGGGTGGGGGGGGGGGGGGGGGGGGGGGTGGGGGGGGGGGGGGGGGGTGGGGTGGGGGGCCGGGGGGGGGGGGGAGGGGGGGGGCGGGTCAGCTAATGTTTTTTCTTTCTTTTGCGGGTTAGTTGCCAATTGGCTTTCAAATTACTCTGTGATGTGAGCTTGAAAAAATATATTCCCTCAATTTTTTTTTGTGTTAAAATGTTCGGCCTGTTTATTTTTATCATGTTATTGATTCTAGAACCATCTTGTTTGTAAGTATAGCGGAGACTGTGCTGTTTATGATAATTATAAGAGTAACAAAATGGTATACGCGAATTCATATAGCTTTATTTTTGTTTAATTTGTTTGATAAGCCTTTTTTGCGACGTTTAAACAAGAAGTCTCCAATATTCAATTAAGTTTCAAAATTTGTTTAATACTTAATCCCCCCCCCCGGTGCCTTATGTTTTCCCGCCATTGAAAGGGTGTAGTTAGCTTTTTGTCGTATAACTTTATAATGATAAACATGAAAATTTCACTTGATTCTGAAAGGCGAGCGCCCCCCCCCCCCCCCCCCCCCCCCCCGGTGCAGCTCAAAGGTATACCCCCATTGCAAATTACACATCGCCAATCTGGACTTCATGATGGCTGAACGAAAAAGGAAAATTTCTAGGCCAGCAGTGATCACTCAAAGTTTAGAAGATGACCCCGAAAATCCCTGTGTGGGCAAGATTTCTCGAATGGAAGAAAATGTCTTCAAGAAAGACTTCAATACTTCCATCCCCCACGCGCAGATTTTCATCATCTTTTTTCCACTTTATAAGTAAATCATACGGTTTTTCTGTTCAGTTAGAGTCAATTTTGCATTTGTGGGTTTCCAAAGAGATAAAACCAGATAATAATCTGGTTCACATCCAATTTTTTTATGAATCCGGTTTTTTCATACGAATTAAGTCATTTATTTCACTCCGCCAGTATAACTAGTTTCGATCAGTTCGTTGCTGCGCCCATCTGCCGTACACGTAAGGACCTTAATTAAGAAAAAAAGCAAGAATAAATCAAAATAGCAAGCCACAAGAGTGAAGAAACTTCTACCTTTATAATTAGCTTGATATTACTGCATGCCTTAATCACAGTGATATCTAAGAACCAGCTGTCATTTTTACCTTTGTGTTTGCACCGTTTGGCTTTATTGCTTAAGTTTAGTTTTTATCTAGGGAGTCTTTTCTCTAGGCCATCTCCTTTCATCGAGATTTCTACCAAGAGTAACTTGGGCTTAAAAGAATTGCGCGGTCCAGAACAATGATCACGTGTAGATTACTTCACACGCTAGTGAACTAATCTTCAATTAGTCTTAGCTTATACTTTGTTACTCGCATTTCAGTTTACAGCTTTCAACGATTATTCAGCGATCTATGTCAAGGGAGTAAAGAAGCCTATTCTATATCTGTTTGTTTAAATACGTACATTTAATTGATCTTACGACTGATTTTGTTTGAATACATGTATATGTCAGTGCTTTGCGTTTGGATAATGTTCTCAGATAGCTATCAGTGCATATTTTCAGGCCAACTGGAGGCTCAGTATTATTTACTTAGATAGCATCGAATGGTGTTTTTGACAGAAATCTGAATTATTGATTTCAATTTCAACTTGTTGGTATTTCACCAGCTCCTCATTTCTCCCATATTAAAGGATCGATTTATTTAATACCCCAAACGGTAATTAGTAACCGGTATAATTCTTCGTGTTAGTTACTGAGAGAAATGGCATAACTTATATTTTCGAGGTGAACTTTAGAGGAGAAACTGGAAGACAATGTTCCTGTCCAGCGCCAGACAAACAGTGAGGTAGTTCCAGATAAACTATATGTAAACTTTCCAGTAGACCCGTTGGATTTTCAATTTCGGACTATCGTATGCATAAGAACAGCTTCTCTTGCTGGAATTACCACTCTCCTCGGACGTGAAACAAAATGACGGTGTTTGAGGAATTCAACGGGGCAGAGAAAATGGACGAATCAACATTGTGTGTGTTTTTTCCTCTTAGAAGTATTTAGCATAACATGCCAAAAAAATGAGGTAAGGTTGTTTCCATTTTGGTAGAACACTCACCAGCTGCCAGCGCAAATGATAGAACAAAGTAACAAAATAATAATTGGGGACCTTGATCAAAAAGCTTCTGTGTCAACCAAACCAAATACTTTTTTTTCTTGCATAGTGGCCACGCTGCGTACACGCGTAACTCTAAAAGGCATTTATTCATATTCGACGGGAAATGGAAGGTTTCTTACTTTCCTTATTAGCGCACCAAGATGTAACACATAGCTTTGATGAGCTTGTTGCCGTTGTCTGGAGAGAAAACTGCCACGTTTCCACACGTGTTGGAGTTATCAGGGAAACCTCCTGTACCAAACCCGATTCTGGAGTCAGAAAAATTGCAGTTGTCGTTATCATTACCGAGAATACCAATTCGTGCTTTAGAATGGAAAGTAGGAGTACCCACAGCATTAAACCCTTCCTTGTTGCATTCAGCCTGTAAGGAGGCCTGAGAACCAATCAGTGTCTTCCACGTGTTACGACCCAGTGAGGTCCTGCGATATTGTCCGTCATGGATCAATGAATACAGGGACTTGGCCTGCTTGTTGATGACTATGAAGTTGATCTGTTGGCCGATCTTCATACCAAGACAAATCTTGGTAAAGAATGTGTTCCAGTAGGTCGGTAACTTGGTCTCTTTTGAGTCAAATCCAGACTCCCCTCCAGAAATAGTGTATCCTCTTGTGTTCCTCCAGTAATCAGAATTATAATGAAAGGTGTTCTGATGAAAATAATGAAAACAAATTCTTAAATGCTGCAGATAGTTTAATTATGTGCCCAACCATATTTACCAGCAGAAATACATAAGGGCCTGCACACTAAGTTGTAACATTTTGCACACAAACTCTTCATGCGTAATTAATTCGATCTGTGGAATTTAATCCTAGGGGAAATTATTGATCAGTAACTAGTGATAATATCCCAAACAAGAGTCCCAAATAACCATCATCTTTTCGCTTAGCTCTACGGCCAGACGTTTCACGCAAACCCCAATTAAGCATACGTTTGCTGAAAGCTCAAAAATGATAGAAATTGCGATGATATTCACTATGGTTAAGGTTTTTCGAATACAGCGCCCTACTTCCCTAATTAAGCTGTTCGAAAGCCTGGTGTCATCCATTCCAACGGACAACGCATAATCCATTCGATTTTTTTTTGTTCGTCGGCCGTTCGAACGGCTAACGAGCACCTTATTATCCAATTTTCGCTCTATTATCTGTCGAGTGTACGGGGTTAAAAGCACGAGAAAATTTGAAACTTTTAGCTCTGAAAGTAGTACTTGTATGGTCGTAGCTGCTTGTGAGAAGTGGTGGCGTACAAGAAGTTCCAAATGTAGTCGGTTTTGGTATTTTGCAAAACTGGTCGCTGAGGAGAGGTGTCGCTTACGGCGGTACCAGAGGTGAGTGCAAACGTAGGTTTGATTGTAAGGTTTTTTAAAGCGTAATAAGCTCAGATATTTAATCTTTATTCAGTTAATTTTTTAATAATATTTGAAGTTTAACGTTAATTTCAGGCTTGGACCGGTAATAAGGGTTTAAGTCAAGTTGTTTACTTTCCCTTTCTTGTAATCTTTGCAAGGAAAAAAATCTCAGTACCAATGGAATGAACAGATAACGTAAACATGCTTTCTGTTATGTTTAATCGCTCGTCGAGGTGAATCTCTCTCTCTCTCTCTATCTCTCTCTGTCTCTCTCTCTGGTCTCTATTTGGGTAATTCGTCACAGAAAACTAACTTCGCCCAAAGAAAAACGGCGCGTAGACTGAAAACGTAACAGTAATCCAACTTTCCCTTATTCTGATCCATATAGAAATTACACTGGTCTTTGGAAAAAGATTGAAGTTTAGTTGAATGTGTTTTTAAGGTAATCGATATTTCCATGGAAACGATCAACCAAAAATATGGAAATCGCTAAGGAATAAATTTTGCAAGAAACGATATCTCTTAAAGAAAATCTGATTCCAATTTCTGAAATTACGATGTATGGCAAATCTGTACGTTTGATTTTAAATAAGTCGCAAACACATTCCAAAACATGCTTTTTGTTTAATGAAATTAAATGGAATGAAAGAAGAACGCTATCAATATATAGATTTAGGCCAGCCTAAAAGCGTAGCTCCTTGGCCGGGTTGTTCAGTGCCCGACTAAGTTAACCTAGGAAAAGGTAGAATTTTGATTTGAGTTTTGTAACTTTGGGGTGAGGTATTCTCCATTTTGAGTTTTATAATTACCATATACATAAAACAACGCAGCAAAAAAAAACAAACAAACAAACAAAAAACAAAAAACAAAAAACAAAAAACATTTCTATAGAAGAAAAAGTTATAATTAAAATGAATTTTAATCCTGGCATAGCGTAAACTAGCTTCCAAACAATCCTGCCCCGTTTTCAACAAGTTAAACTGGCATGAGCCCGCGATAAAACCGAAAACCGACACTTGGTCAACTTCAAAAAAAACATACTTGACCTCGATGAGTTGTAGACTTAAGCCCGCGATATGGTCACGTGATACTGGTCAGATACCTTGTTTTGACAGGTGTCGACTGATCATAACATGGATGTCCAATATCAAAGATGTACATGTTAAACCAAGGCTGCGTGTCTCTGTCAACCTATTATTTGGAGTATGGCTGCCATGTTGCGCGACTCCGTCGTCGCCGTCGTGCGTACGCGCCCACGATCAATGCCGCTAGCCATGATAACCATGAGAAAATCAACTCATGGGATTCTATTCATAACACTCCTAATCATATGCAAATTTGAAATATGCTTCAATATTGCAGCCAGTCGGGCCAAGTGAAAATATTTCGCAATGATTCCGTAAGAGCAGTGTCATAAATACCGAGCGGACGGTTAACTCAACTCACACTCAGTTTTCCAGCGGAACGAGGGGAAGGGAACTTTTTTAACTTCTTGTTGACGGTGCGACCCTCGCGATAGATGGCAGATGCAGACGTTGTACAACATCCAAACTCCGACTTGCCGGCGGCGCCGAATGCCGCGCCTGATGAACCTGCTCCTACAGATCAGCCCCAGCCTGCAGAACAAGCCGCGTGGTCCCGCTGTGAACCAACAGGAACTAGAGGTGATTACGGACGGAAGACAGTGGAGAAAATTTATTGCTTTGTTCGTAAAATGAAGGTTCGATGAAACTCGGACGCTGATTACGGACAGGGAAAGCAAAAAATGTATTGCCTTGTTCGTAAAATGGTCGTTCAATGAAAGTCGAACGCTGTTTACGGACGGAAGGAGGTGAAGCCGAAATGTTTTACATACATATCATACATACATACATACATACATACATACATACATACATACATACATACATACATACATACATACATACATACATACATACATACATACATACATACATACATACATACATACATACATACATACATACATACCGTGTCTGTAAAATGATGGTTCGAGGAAAGTCGAACGCT
>JAHPZR010028885.1:15000-25000 GCA_019787425.1 Platygyra sinensis
TTCAGTCTATAAGCCCATTGGCCCTCCTTCTCTCGCAGCTGTTCTTCCCCAGTAACCCGGTCTATCAATTGAATTCTTACATCACTTAGGGAAGTGGTCAAAACTACTACACTCGAACAGGACCCACCAAACCACAAAATAGTTGGTGGTGTCTGCCTGCACCCCCCTTGCTTAACGTCAAAAGATGGTGTCTTTATTGCATAGCCTCCCCTCTATCCAGCAGTAAAAAAATTACAGTGAGAATCAAACCTCACTTTTCTTGTGTGTCTAGTAATGCCGACTCTTGCTAGCTGAATATTCCGTTGTCAGCTCAAATTTAAAAGCCAATAAAATGTTGTTGGTAATGTTCGAAGATGGGTGGTGTCTTTGAGAACCCCCCTCCTACCCCAAAGGTGGGTCCTGTTCGAGTATAGTAGTTTTGACCAGTTCCCTTAGTCCACTATTGCCCCTCACTACAGGAAATGCTCGCGTACAACAGGTCATCAGCTTCTTTTTTCTCGGCCTACCCTACACATTACCCGCCGATGCTTCCTGATTCTAGACTTATGATTGTTAAATCTGAGTCTAACCACTTTGAATGGTGGACGCACCAAATACTGCAGCGAACATTTCTTACCACGTGATTAGGTCCAAAACAACATTACTAGAATTACGAGCTAAAGGTTGTAATTAAATTGAATATCTCCGGTTCGTCCAGTTGAGCTCTGAAAATGACGGTTACTCATCCATGTATTTACACACTTCACACTCTTCTCGATGAACACATTCACTGTTCCTGGGTACCAAATTTTTTCGGTCCACGACTGTCCACCTTTGCGCGTACCAGATAGTCCCCCAGGCTCGTCGGGTTTTCCTAAACGCCACAAAGGGAACACTCCTCGATGGCGTGTCTTACATTTCTCCGACGACTCCAGAAATAGGATGATAGTTTGCCCCCTCCGTATTGTACCCGATGTCTGGCAATCTGGGGATAGGTATGTTACGACCAAAAGGCGTCTTTTTTGTAGCGCGTGGCTGGGTTCACTTGTCCCCGCCCCTCAAAAACTTCAGCCCTGGCCCTCCTTCTCACCTTATTTTACCCTGCCCCTCACCATCGGCCTTCCTCTCAACCCTCTCCTATCAACAAAATTTCCCCCCCGCTCTTCCGCTCTCTTGTCCACCATCCCAAGACTTCGCACCCCTCTCCGTCCCCCCCTCTACTCTCTATCTCTAATGTCGCTCTCTCTCTCTCTCGATCCTTCTTCGTCCACGTGAGCATCGGTATAAATATTCTGTGATGTAGAGTCTCCCTCCATACCCTCTGCTCAGAGGATGTGCAGTGATCAGCTATGATCAATGGTAGTCCATTTTCAGTTTACCCTTTCTATGTTTTCTTACACACCCAGCTACAACGCGTGGTTTCGCCGTATATGTCGACCTAGTGTATGTGTACCTGACCATCATCATCAGGCAATCACACGACAGGACACCGTTAAATTACAACGCACAACTCGCACATACCTCAAAGCGAACTTCCCAGCTCGCTTCCCCCCACTGAAGATACGAGACAACACTTTAAAAACAGTTCCTTCCGATCCTCAAAAACCCATTGTTATTACGCAATTAAAAATCTACACAACTGATCATCTACATATAGTGCGTGTCGACACTGAAAAATGATGCGCTTACTTTATAAACAAAGTTTTTCAGTACGTGGTCTGCTTGTCTGTGCGCGCGCACGCAACTCGCACACGTTGTCGTTTCGTTTGTTTACGCAACTGGCACGTCAATTCTTCTTACAGGATGATTCCCAAAACTTCTCTAACAAGGACATAAAAGTACATTTGTTGTGGCGGATGTTGTACTATAAGGTCTGCTACTGCTTAATAATTCTTCCACATTGAATGGTAAACGGTTTGTGTTGTTGTCTTTGAGTGTACAACAAATGGTGTGTTTGACAGTTCAGTTCGCGTTTCTCTTGTTTTGATGTCGAAAGGATGCTGTGTTGGTTTCTGTTAACGCCGCTTTCAAACTTTGTAGCAAGGCCGACGTATATGTTTCTGCATGGAAGATTGTGTGGAGACTGTTGCTTCGGGAAACTACATATTGTGAGTGCAAGGGCATTTTCCGTCCAGCCGCCGCCATTTGGTCTTTTTTTCTGCAGTTGTATTCTTTTGTTGTTTGTTTGTGGTTTGCGAACGGTGGTAATCTGAGGAGTAGTGCTTTGTTGTGTGACGAGATGCTACTTTTTCATGTTGGGCATGCCAGGGAGTTGCCTGAGCTTCAGTGTGTGTTTGTTTAAGATCTTGTTGTAGCGGGTGTCCGTTTGGAAAGGCATTCTGTCAATTGAGGTTTAGAAAACCTCCTTCCCAGGTTTAGTTTTTACGTTAGCGTTCCATGGTGGGGTTGTACCATATGATTTTCCTTCTCGCGCGACTGCTTTTGCGCTCTGGGCTATGTGGGTTGTACGTGAGCGTGTGTTTAGTGAGAGCCTGCTAGCCCGCGCCCTCGGTCAAGCGCTTTCTGCTACGGCGCGAATGGCATTCGTCGAAAACTTTCTGGCTAGATGGAGATGTCTGGTAGTCGTTGTTGATTGTTTTCCGGGCTGTGTCTTCGTAGTTGTGGGTGCGGTTGATTGCCTTTGTCGGTGGACGTAAAGGATTGTGTCTGTTGGGTTTCGTGAAAGCGGCTTGTAAGATCCAACTTGGAAAGGTCGAGGGTCACGTCTGAGGAAATTTTATGGTGTTCTTATTTGCCTTCGATGGTGATTTTGAGGCCATTAGACGTGAACATTTCACTAACTTCTTGCTTTTGTTTTTTCAATTTGCTTAGTCCCCGGTTGCTTTACAAACAAACCGCACAGACCCATTCGTCCCGTGTTAGAATGACGACCAACTTGGCCTTAAACTTTCGGTGTGATTGGAAACTGAAATTTTACTACCTATTGCCTCATTATTATCCACTGCTCCTCCTCAGCGTTGAAGCGCTCTCTAAATTATTCTTTGTCAAGTTGCAAGATAGTACATATATATATTCACCAACTGTTAGCGACGCTCTCTCATGCCCAAAACAAAAAAAAGGCGTCCACCACGTCCAGGAGGATCAGCACAAGCTTCCTAGTCCAAAACCTCAACAACATGGACACCGACATTGTAGAAAAGTTAAAACAGAGAAGCGCAGGACGGACAACTTCTGACATAAAAACATGAGCTAAAAATTAAAAATTTAAGACGAAAAAAATTAAAAATAAAAATTTAATTTTATTAAATGTTTAATTGTTTGTAAATGGTAATAAGAACTTATGTAAACAGATCAAAATTACAAACAAAATAACAGTAGTGTGAATACAAGCAAGTGACAAAAGTTATGTAATAGAGCCAACGTAACACATTCCCCGCAAAAGGCCTCTGAATAACTGTAATTAAGGCCATAACATAGTCCCAAAGCAGGGCCCTTAAACAATACTGTAATAAATTCCCTGCTGAGTGCCCATGAACAGCACGCTTAAAACAAAAATAACAGAATCCTCCAACCGAGCCATGAACGCAAGACGTAAATCACAAAACAATTGAAACTATTAACGGCAAACTAATAAATAAAATACAATAAAATAACCGGACAGGTCACGATTTATTTTCTTTGATAATGAACTCTCAAATGACATGTTAGACTATGTCAGGCGTTTGCGCCTTAAAGAGTATTTTTGTGGCGATGATTATGTGGGTGGAGACTTCTCGCAAAAACCTGCGTTTAGAAAAAAGTCTTCCTGGTGTCCAGATAGGAACAGGGATTTGATATTGGAAACATATGTGGACATGCTTGAGAGAAAGATTTTTTCGCATGATTTGAGAGTTCATTATCAACGGAATATATCTAAGGAGGAACAGGAGGCGTTAGAAAATTTGAGAGGATATGACGACATAGTTATAAAGCAGGCTGATAAGGGGTCAGCGGTGGTGGTTATGGACAGAGAGAAATATTATTACTAATACGCTCCATGATGATGGATATATCAGTGATTCGACCTTTCAGTATTTGCTGATTAACAGTGATGCGAGGGCTGGGCGTTTTATCTTCTCCCTAAAATACATAAGACGAAATGCCCAGGACGGCCTGTTATATCTGGTCGTAATACGCCTTCCGAAAAAATATCTGCACTTGTGGATCAGCAGCGAAAACCTTTGGTACCTCAGATTCCCTCATACGTGAAGGATACCAATGACTTCTAAAAAAAACTCAAAGATATGGGCAGGTTTCCGGAAGGAGCAATTCTAGTCACTATTGACCTAGTCGGCCTGTATCCACACATCCCCCATAATGAAGGCTTGGCAGCTATTAGAAAAATTTTAAACACGAGGACTAACCAAGAAATTCCTACGGATGACATTGTTGACTTAGCGGAGTTGGTTCTCAAGAATAACAACTTTGAATTTGATGGGAAACATTTTCTACCAAAGCGTGGTACAGCTATTGGCACGAGAATGGCGCCTGCCTATGCTAATTTATTCATGCACGACCTTGAATCACAGCTATTGGACTTGGCTCCAGTAAAGCCCTATCTTTGGCTTAGGTACATTGACGACGTTTTTATGATCTGGACGGCGGGAGAAGAACAACTTCAGGAGTTCCTTCAGTGGATTAATCAGTATCATGATACCATCAAGTTCACATGGGATAGGTCAAGAAAAACCGTGAACTATCTTGATGTACAAGTTATTAATAATAACGGCGTTATTGAAACCGAATTGTATACAAAGCCAACTGATAAGCATCAGTATTTATTCCATACCTCGTGCCACCCAAAGGGGTGTAAAAAAGGCATTCCTTATGCGCAGGCTCTTAGGCTAAGACGTATTTGTTCTACGTCTGCGGCTTTTGAGCAGAGGGCAACTGATCTTACGAAGTATTTAGTGTATAGGGGTTATCAAGGAAAGTTTGTTCGGGACCAAATAAATAGGGCTGGAGTATTAGAGCGGGAAGAGCTACTTGCACCAAGGCCAAAGGAAACCAACAATAGAATACCTTTTGTAGTTACGTATCACCCAGCTCTACCCAATTTAGGGGGGTATTTTAAGGGAGTTACATCCCTTTCTACATTTTTCAGAAACGTGTAAGGAGGCAATTAAGAGCTTCTGCCTGAGAGACCGGGGCAGACTTGGAAATGAGGGTCGGCCGATTTTGCTTAAAATTGGTACACAATCTTGTTATGTGGACTTATGAAATATGCCAAAGTTTCAGCTTCAATGAACTTTTTTTAGCCGAGTTCTGGATATCAGCTCCTCAGGGGTCCCCAGAGGCCGATTTTCAGTGCAATTTTGGCCACAATTAATTTTAGACAAAAAGCAAACTATCTTTGTAATGCCCTATTATTAGCCTTTTATGGGTAAACAAATCAACTCATGGGAATTTTTCGTTAGCCAGTGGCTGTTATGTCAACTTGGACCTATTTGAAGCATATGGGAAGCAACCGGAAATGGCCTGTTTTTCACACCTTATATTTTCCATGCCCATGTTTTATATCGAAAAGTCTTAATATCCCTGCAAAGTTCAGCCCTTGGTTTAGTAGTATCAAGAAAAAAATACTAAGGTTGAGGCTTTTTTACCAAGAAAATTGTTACAAGAAGATGACTAACCTGGCCACTTCTGGTTAAAGTTTCAACAAAGCGTGGCGGTAAAAATCAGCTCTTTAATTTCGATTAATACCTTTCTTCTTCTAAGTTATGATTTTAGAGACTCTGAAGCTAGATGTAACCGAGAAGACTTGCCATTAATTAGCAAATTTTGTGTTTTTTTGGAACCGATCAGATTTTGGTCCGGTAACGGTACGGTTTTGAATCACGTGGAAGTAGTCTTGAAAATTTATACGGATAATGGAGCGGCTGTGAACAAGGATACATTGTATACCTAACAACCCATCTCTTGCCGGTTAATAACAATCTATCATGGGATCTTTTTTGCTCTAAACTACAATATCAAGTTTACCATGATAATTGAATAACAAGCCTGTGACTCCAAGTAATGAAGCGCTAATTAAATCAGGAAATAAGCCAAGCTTTGTGGCCCCATTTCGTATTATAATCCACCTATTTGGGACTTCTTTTCTGAAGGAAAACAGCTTAGCAGTCATTCTAAATGCAATGACAACGTCTCTCGCGAGACTGCTTGAAAATCGCTTTGAACCGTTAGGAGATTTCAAATACATACAATTGTACCTAATTGCAGTCTCATTCTTCCAGTCTATATGCAAAGTGTCAGACTGTCTGGATAAATTCTCTTACTATACTGAAATGCTTACCTGGCTTCAGGTTTAGAGCCATGCCCCTTTCCTATAATCTCTTGAAAGTGAAGCAAAATTAAAATCCTTAGCTCAGCGATAAATTGGTTGTGAGTTCGTCGTTGCTGCGAGTATTGAAAATTCAGGTCGATTCATGCGTACGTGACGAGTTCGCGATATGCCAACTTATCTGTAGTTTGCTGAACTCCTGAAACATGCTATCTGAAACGTCAGCGGTAACTTTCTTTTCGGTTTTTTCAATTTCTTTTTTCGCCTTGATTTTTCCTTGATAGAAACGGTGTTGACATTGCCCACTTTGGTCACGCAAACTGCTGCATTTTCGGCGGTGACGTGGCAAATAGCAATCGTCTTTATTCACCCTTCGTAATGCCAGGCAAGCCAGCTTGGTTGAGAGTCAACTTCTTCCGTATGCTCATTTTTTTAAATAACAAATAAAGCGACAGGATGTCATGCAGTGCTGGCCATACATTTTTTTCCCTGTTGCGTTTTATCAGTTTACGACAGATTGAAGTAAACATGTAATGTAGTAAGCGGCGCATTCGGATTCTATGCAAAAGCAACTACCTAGCGCATAGCACAGTCGCGGCCTAACGGTTAGGTGGATAGACCCCGGATGGAGCGCTCCTAAATACTAAGGCGTCGCCATGTCTTCTTGGGAAGGCAATTTTCTTTCACAATCCCTCTCTCCACCCAGATGTATAAATGGGAGCCGGTAATTATCATCCTGGGAGGAAGAGCAACAACCAATTTAATCTCCAGCAGGTATGAGACACTGGGCCTGGTGACGACTTTACCATATCATCTACAGCAAGCATACTGGTCATCCTGAGGATTATCGCCTCTCACTATGGAAATCGGAGTAAACCAGCAATTCTACAGCTGGGGTGCCAAAAAAGTTCAAGTTCATAAGTACTCCAAGAAAGCTGAAATATTGTATTTCCCCAGTTATTAAAGCAGTGAAGGAAAATCCACTCCTCCCCTGTCCAATCTTTGGTATACAGCACACTGATTTAGTCTGCTTACCACCATGGAACTGCGTTGACTAAGAAAGCAATAAAGGGATAGAGAAAGGGAAAGTGCTCTAGTAAGACATTTTCTAGCAATTTTGTCGGACATTCATGGGGAAATACAATATTTCAGCTTTCTTGGAGTACTTATGAACTTGAACTTTTTTGGCACCCCAGCTGTAGAATTGCTGGTTTACTCCGATTTCCATAGTGAGAGGCGATAATCCTCAGGATGACCAGTATGCTTGCTGTAGATGATATGGTAAAGTCGTCACCAGGCCCAGTGTTTCATACCTGCTGGAGATTAAATTGGTTGTTGCTCTTCCTCCCAGGATGATAATTACCGGCTCCCATTTATACATCTGGGTGGAGAGAGGGATTGTGAAAGAAAATTGCCTTCCCCAAGAAGACATGGCGACGCCTTAGTATTTAGGAGCGCTCCATCCGGGGTCTATCCACCTAACCGTTAGGCCGCGACTGTGCTATGCGCTAGGTAGTTGCTTTTGCATAGAATCCGAATGCGCCGCTTACTACATTACATGTTTACTTCAATCTGTCGTAAACTGATAAAACGCAACAGGGAAAAAAATGTATGGCCAGCACTGCATGACATCCTGTCGCTTTATTTGTTATTTAAAAAAATGAGCATACGGAAGAAGTTGACTCTCAACCAAGCTGGCTTGCCTGGCATTACGAAGGGTGAATAAAGACGATTGCTATTTGCCACGTCACCGCCGAAAATGCAGCAGTTTGCGTGACCAAAGTGGGCAATGTCAACACCGTTTCTATCAAGGAAAAATCAAGGCGAAAAAAGAAATTGAAAAAACCGAAAAGAAAGTTACCGCTGACGTTTCAGATAGCATGTTTCAGGAGTTCAGCAAACTACAGATAAGTTGGCATATCGCGAACTCGTCACGTACGCATGAATCGACCTGAATTTTCAATACTCGCAGCAACGACGAACTCACAACCAATTTATCGCTGAGCTAAGGATTTTAATTTTGCTTCACTTTCAAGAGATTATAGGAAAGGGGCATGGCTCTAAACCTGAAGCCAGGTAAGCATTTCAGTATAGTAAGAGAATTTATCCAGACAGTCTGACACTTTGCATATAGACTGGAAGAATGAGACTGCAATTAGGTACAATTGTATGTATTTGAAATCTCCTAACGGTTCAAAGCGATTTTCAAGCAGTCTCGCGAGAGACGTTGTCATTGCATTTAGAATGACTGCTAAGCTGTTTTCCTTCAGAAAAGAAGTCCCAAATAGGTGGATTATAATACGAAATGGGGCCACAAAGCTTGGCTTATTTCCTGATTTAATTAGCGCTTCATTACTTGGAGTCACAGGCTTGTTATTCAATTATCATGGTAAACTTGATATTGTAGTTTAGAGCAAAAAAGATCCCATGATAGATTGTTATTAACCGGCAAGAGATGGGTTGTTAGGTATACAATGTATCCTTGTTCACAGCCGCTCCATTATCCGTATAAATTTTCAAGACTACTTCCACGTGATTCAAAACCGTACCGTTACCGGACCAAAATCTGATCGGTTCCAAAAAAACACAAAATTTGCTAATTAATGGCAAGTCTTCTCGGTTACATCTAGCTTCAGAGTCTCTAAAATCATAACTTAGAAGAAGAAAGGTATTAATCGAAATTAAAGAGCTGATTTTTACCGCCACGCTTTGTTGAAACTTTAACCAGAAGTGGCCAGGTTAGTCATCTTCTTGTAACAATTTTCTTGGTAAAAAAGCCTCAACCTTAGTATTTTTTTCTTGATACTACTAAACCAAGGGCTGAACTTTGCAGGGATATTAAGACTTTTCGATATAAAACATGGGCATGGAAAATATAAGGTGTGAAAAACAGGCCATTTCCGGTTGCTTCCCATATGCTTCAAATAGGTCCAAGTTGACATAACAGCCACTGGCTAACGAAAAATTCCCATGAGTTGATTTGTTTACCCATAAAAGGCTAATAATAGGGCATTACAAAGATAGTTTGCTTTTTGTCTAAAATTAATTGTGGCCAAAATTGCACTGAAAATCGGCCTCTGGGGACCCCTGAGGAGCTGATATCCAGAACTCGGCTAAAAAAAGTTCATTGAAGCTGAAACTTTGGCATATTTCATAAGTCCACATAACAAGATTGTGTACCAATTTTAAGCAAAATCGGCCGACCCTCATTTCCAAGTCTGCCCCGGTCTCTCAGGCAGAAGCTCTTAATTGCCTCCTTACACGTTTCTGAAAAATGTAGAAAGGGATGTAACTCCCTTAAAATACCCCCCTAAATTGGGTAGAGCTGGGTGATACGTAACTACAAAAGGTATTCTATTGTTGGTTTCCTTTGGCCTTGGTGCAAGTAGCTCTTCCCGCTCTAATACTCCAGCCCTATTTATTTGGTCCCGAACAAACTTTCCTTGATAACCCCTATACACTAAATACTTCGTAAGATCAGTTGCCCTCTGCTCAAAAGCCGCAGACGTAGAACAAATACGTCTTAGCCTAAGAGCCTGCGCATAAGGAATGCCTTTTTTACACCCCTTTGGGTGGCACGAGGTATGGAATAAATACTGATGCTTATCAGTTGGCTTTGTATACAATTCGGTTTCAATAACGCCGTTATTATTAATAACTTGTACATCAAGATAGTTCACGGTTTTTCTTGACCTATCCCATGTGAACTTGATGGTATCATGATACTGATTAATCCAC
>JAHPZR010028885.1:35000-44625 GCA_019787425.1 Platygyra sinensis
CTACAGGAAAAAAAAAACAAAAAACAAAACAAAAAAAAAACAACAAAAACAAAAACAAAAACAAAACAAAAAACAGCAAATTTAGAGGAAAACATCTCTTTACTCTGGAAAGGGGTTTAAGGGACAACCAAGAACCCCGCCAAGTCAACAATGAAATAACAGCCCTGACCCAGCGCATTTGCCAGGGGGGTTTCAGAAAACTAGATAACCCGTTTTTAAAGCTGTTATCCGAGTATGACTTATGAGAGAAAGATAATCTACATTCTGTAGCGATCAAACGGCTTTATTATTATGGTTTAGAAAACAGTCCTAAGAAAGCACGCACGCTGATTGGTTAAAAATCGTGTTTGTATAACTCGATGGAGACACAGAACTAGCGCGCGCTGTTGACGTAGTGATGGCGCGAGCAAAGAGAATTTACATTTTGATATCCAAAGTTAACAAGTTGTTTTCCTTTTTTTCGTCCTGGTGTTTTCTAAAAGAAATAGAAAACATATACTTCGTGTTTCTATCGAGTTATACAAACACCCGTGAAAGTTTGAGAGAACTCGAAAAAGCTGTGGAAACACTCGCCTGCGGCTCGTGTTCCCACAGCATTTCTCGTTCTCCCAAACTTCCACTCGTGTTTGTATAACTCGATAGAAACACGGTACATGTTTTGTATTTCTTAAATAACCAACACAATTAATTCATTGGACATTCAAAGCGGTCTATATAACTAATATAATCAATACATTCGTCATTCAGAACGGTTCATTATTAGTGGTTTTTAGCCCTTGTATCCTTGCGCTTATCCAAAGATTTCTTATATGGAAAGTTAGCCTAAAGTGGCCGAGTTCGCCACAATCAAAACACTTCACTTGGGATAAGTCCACACGATTATTCTGTTGCCATTGCGGTCTTCTATACTGTGCAGAGTAGTTATTATCATGCTGTGGTGTGGATTGTTGGCGGTACGATTTAGCGAACTTTGATTCGATGTCTAGCACTTTCTCAGGGTCCTTATAAGGCGGGCTACTAGACTGTGAAACTGAAGTCTCGGAACATCGATATTGCTACGTGCGGTTTGGTACGCCAAATGGTAGTAGTTAGACTTATCATGGTGTTTGTCACTGGCTGTGTTCTGTAACGTTTCCAACATTTCTGATGCCTCATACTTGTTGAATTCAGTAAGAGGACGCGCCGTGTACGCCAATATCCGTGTAACTATCGCTTTCACCGACGCCTTGGTTACTGATTCCAACCAAGGACTCTTTAAGGGCTTTCACTTCGTCTCTCAAATTCTACAAAAAGGCTCGAGCAGCCAGTACTCATGAAGCATATCACATTATTCCGCATGCGAATAGAGTCTAATGAAAAGGTTATGTTTTGCATTTGGCTTGCATAACAAGCCGCAAATTTACATCCCGTGGTCTTCCAAGAGGACTATGAGGAATCTTTTTTTTCTTTTGTTAAACCGCCAAAGAGATGTGTTTATTATTTGTTTTTTTACAATGCAATGCCCTCTATTTCGCCACCTCTTTGACCGTTATCAGCACTCGGTTACCATTTAATCATCATCTACGAACAAAGCAAAAGCAATCCTTCGCTTTTCCTGCCAGTAATTAGCGTTCGATTTGCACCAAACCATCATTCTACGAACAAAGCAACACATTCCTTTGATTCTTTTAGTCCGGTATCAGCGTTCGATTTCCATCGAACCATCATTCTACGAACAAAACAACACATTCCTTTGGTTTCTCCCGTCCATAATCAGCGTTCGATTTCCATTGAACCATCATTTTACGAAAAAACAATACATTCCTTTGCCTTCTGTCGTCCGTAATCAGCGTTCGACTTTCCTCGAACCATCATTTTACAGACACGGTATGTATGTATGTATGTATGTATGTATGTATGTATGTATGTATGTATGTATGTATGTATGTATGTATGTATGTATGTATGTATGTATGTATGTATGTATGTATGTATGTATGTATGTATGTATGTATGTATGATATGTATGTAAAACATTTCGGCTTCACCTCCTTCCGTCCGTAAACAGCGTTCGACTTTCATTGAACGACCATTTTACGAACAAGGCAATACATTTTTTGCTTTCCCTGTCCGTAATCAGCGTCCGAGTTTCATCGAACCTTCATTTTACGAACAAAGCAATAAATTTTCTCCACTGTCTTCCGTCCGTAATCACCTCTAGTTCCTGTTGGTTCACAGCGGGACCACGCGGCTTGTTCTGCAGGCTGGGGCTGATCTGTAGGAGCAGGTTCATCAGGCGCGGCATTCGGCGCCGCCGGCAAGTCGGAGTTTGGATGTTGTACAACGTCTGCATCTGCCATCTATCGCGAGGGTCGCACCGTCAACAAGAAGTTAAAAAAGTTCCCTTCCCCTCGTTCCGCTGGAAAACTGAGTGTGAGTTGAGTTAACCGTCCGCTCGGTATTTATGACACTGCTCTTACGGAATCATTGCGAAATATTTTCACTTGGCCCGACTGGCTGCAATATTGAAGCATATTTCAAATTTGCATATGATTAGGAGTGTTATGAATAGAATCCCATGAGTTGATTTTCTCATGGTTATCATGGCTAGCGGCATTGATCGTGGGCGCGTACGCACGACGGCGACGACGGAGTCGCGCAACATGGCAGCCATACTCCAAATAATAGGTTGACAGAGACACGCAGCCTTGGTTTAACATGTACATCTTTGATATTGGACATCCATGTTATGATCAGTCGACACCTGTCAAAACAAGGTATCTGACCAGTATCACGTGACCATATCGCGGGCTTAAGTCTACAACTCATCGAGGTCAAGTATGTTTTTTTGAAGTTGACCAAGTGTCGGTTTTCGGTTTTATCGCGGGCTCATGCCAGTTTAACTTGTTGAAAACGGGGCAGGATTGTTTGGAAGCTAGTTTACGCTATGCCAGGATTAAAATTCATTTTAATTATAACTTTTTCTTCTATAGAAATGTTTTTTGTTTTTTGTTTTTTGTTTTTTGTTTGTTTGTTTGTTTTTTTTTTGCTGCGTTGTTTTATGTATATGGTAATTATAAAACTCAAAATGGAGAATACCTCACCCCAAAGTTACAAAACTCAAATCAAAATTCTACCTTTTCCTAGGTTAACTTAGTCGGGCACTGAACAACCCGGCCAAGGAGCTACGCTTTTAGGCTGGCCTAAATCTATATATTGATAGCGTTCTTCTTTCATTCCATTTAATTTCATTAAACAAAAAGCATGTTTTGGAATGTGTTTGCGACTTATTTAAAATCAAACGTACAGATTTGCCATACATCGTAATTTCAGAAATTGGAATCAGATTTTCTTTAAGAGATATCGTTTCTTGCAAAATTTATTCCTTAGCGATTTCCATATTTTTGGTTGATCGTTTCCATGGAAATATCGATTACCTTAAAAACACATTCAACTAAACTTCAATCTTTTTCCAAAGACCAGTGTAATTTCTATATGGATCAGAATAAGGGAAAGTTGGATTACTGTTACGTTTTCAGTCTACGCGCCGTTTTTCTTTGGGCGAAGTTAGTTTTCTGTGACGAATTACCCAAATAGAGACCAGAGAGAGAGACAGAGAGAGATAGAGAGAGAGAGAGAGATTCACCTCGACGAGCGATTAAACATAACAGAAAGCATGTTTACGTTATCTGTTCATTCCATTGGTACTGAGATTTTTTTCCTTGCAAAGATTACAAGAAAGGGAAAGTAAACAACTTGACTTAAACCCTTATTACCGGTCCAAGCCTGAAATTAACGTTAAACTTCAAATATTATTAAAAAATTAACTGAATAAAGATTAAATATCTGAGCTTATTACGCTTTAAAAAACCTTACAATCAAACCTACGTTTGCACTCACCTCTGGTACCGCCGTAAGCGACACCTCTCCTCAGCGACCAGTTTTGCAAAATACCAAAACCGACTACATTTGGAACTTCTTGTACGCCACCACTTCTCACAAGCAGCTACGACCATACAAGTACTACTTTCAGAGCTAAAAGTTTCAAATTTTCTCGTGCTTTTAACCCCGTACACTCGACAGATAATAGAGCGAAAATTGGATAATAAGGTGCTCGTTAGCCGTTCGAACGGCCGACGAACAAAAAAAAATCGAATGGATTATGCGTTGTCCGTTGGAATGGATGACACCAGGCTTTCGAACAGCTTAATTAGGGAAGTAGGGCGCTGTATTCGAAAAACCTTAACCATAGTGAATATCATCGCAATTTCTATCATTTTTGAGCTTTCAGCAAACGTATGCTTAATTGGGGTTTGCGTGAAACGTCTGGCCGTAGAGCTAAGCGAAAAGATGATGGTTATTTGGGACTCTTGTTTGGGATATTATCACTAGTTACTGATCAATAATTTCCCCTAGGATTAAATTCCACAGATCGAATTAATTACGCATGAAGAGTTTGTGTGCAAAATGTTACAACTTAGTGTGCAGGCCCTTATGTATTTCTGCTGGTAAATATGGTTGGGCACATAATTAAACTATCTGCAGCATTTAAGAATTTGTTTTCATTATTTTCATCAGAACACCTTTCATTATAATTCTGATTACTGGAGGAACACAAGAGGATACACTATTTCTGGAGGGGAGTCTGGATTTGACTCAAAAGAGACCAAGTTACCGACCTACTGGAACACATTCTTTACCAAGATTTGTCTTGGTATGAAGATCGGCCAACAGATCAACTTCATAGTCATCAACAAGCAGGCCAAGTCCCTGTATTCATTGATCCATGACGGACAATATCGCAGGACCTCACTGGGTCGTAACACGTGGAAGACACTGATTGGTTCTCAGGCCTCCTTACAGGCTGAATGCAACAAGGAAGGGTTTAATGCTGTGGGTACTCCTACTTTCCATTCTAAAGCACGAATTGGTATTCTCGGTAATGATAACGACAACTGCAATTTTTCTGACTCCAGAATCGGGTTTGGTACAGGAGGTTTCCCTGATAACTCCAACACGTGTGGAAACGTGGCAGTTTTCTCTCCAGACAACGGCAACAAGCTCATCAAAGCTATGTGTTACATCTTGGTGCGCTAATAAGGAAAGTAAGAAACCTTCCATTTCCCGTCGAATATGAATAAATGCCTTTTAGAGTTACGCGTGTACGCAGCGTGGCCACTATGCAAGAAAAAAAAAGTATTTGGTTTGGTTGACACAGAAGCTTTTTGATCAAGGTCCCCAATTATTATTTTGTTACTTTGTTCTATCATTTGCGCTGGCAGCTGGTGAGTGTTCTACCAAAATGGAAACAACCTTACCTCATTTTTTTGGCATGTTATGCTAAATACTTCTAAGAGGAAAAAACACACACAATGTTGATTCGTCCATTTTCTCTGCCCCGTTGAATTCCTCAAACACCGTCATTTTGTTTCACGTCCGAGGAGAGTGGTAATTCCAGCAAGAGAAGCTGTTCTTATGCATACGATAGTCCGAAATTGAAAATCCAACGGGTCTACTGGAAAGTTTACATATAGTTTATCTGGAACTACCTCACTGTTTGTCTGGCGCTGGACAGGAACATTGTCTTCCAGTTTCTCCTCTAAAGTTCACCTCGAAAATATAAGTTATGCCATTTCTCTCAGTAACTAACACGAAGAATTATACCGGTTACTAATTACCGTTTGGGGTATTAAATAAATCGATCCTTTAATATGGGAGAAATGAGGAGCTGGTGAAATACCAACAAGTTGAAATTGAAATCAATAATTCAGATTTCTGTCAAAAACACCATTCGATGCTATCTAAGTAAATAATACTGAGCCTCCAGTTGGCCTGAAAATATGCACTGATAGCTATCTGAGAACATTATCCAAACGCAAAGCACTGACATATACATGTATTCAAACAAAATCAGTCGTAAGATCAATTAAATGTACGTATTTAAACAAACAGATATAGAATAGGCTTCTTTACTCCCTTGACATAGATCGCTGAATAATCGTTGAAAGCTGTAAACTGAAATGCGAGTAACAAAGTATAAGCTAAGACTAATTGAAGATTAGTTCACTAGCGTGTGAAGTAATCTACACGTGATCATTGTTCTGGACCGCGCAATTCTTTTAAGCCCAAGTTACTCTTGGTAGAAATCTCGATGAAAGGAGATGGCCTAGAGAAAAGACTCCCTAGATAAAAACTAAACTTAAGCAATAAAGCCAAACGGTGCAAACACAAAGGTAAAAATGACAGCTTGGTTCTTAGATATCACTGTGATTAAGGCATGCAGTAATATCAAGCTAATTATAAAGGTAGAAGTTTCTTCACTCTTGTGGCTTGCTATTTTGATTTATTCTTGCTTTTTTTCTTAATTAAGGTCCTTACGTGTACGGCACGATGGCGCAGCAACAACTGATCGAAACTAAGTTATACTGCGGAGATGAAATAAATGACTTAATTCGTATGAAAACCGGATTCATAAAAAAATTGGATGTGAACAGAATTATTATCTGCAGTTTCATCTCTTTGGAAACCCACAAATGCAAATTGACTCTAAACTGAACAAGAAAAACCGTATGATTACTTATAAATGAAAAAAGATGAAAAAATCGCGTGGGGGAGGAAGTACCTGAAGTCTTTCTTGAAGACATTTTCTTCTCATTCGAGAAAATCTTGCCGCACAGGATTTTCGTCATCATTCTACTTGATATCACTGGCTTAGAAATTTTCCTTTTTTCGTTCAGCCAATCATGAAGTCCAGAATTGCGATGTGTAATTTGCAATGGTGGTATACTTGAGCTGCACCGCTCTCGGCCTTTCAGAATCAAGTGAAATTTTCATGTTTATCATTATAATTATAACAAAAGCTAACTACACCCTTCAATGCGGGAAAAAATAAGGCACCGATTAAGTATTAACAAGTTGAAACTTAATTGAATAATTGAGACTCTTGTTTAAACGTCGCAAAAAAGGCTTATCAAACAAATATAAACTAAATGAATTCGCTTATACCATTTTGTTACTCTTATTAATATCAAACAGCACAGTCTCGCTATACTTACAAACAAAGATGTTCTAGAATCAATAACATGATAAAAATAAACAGGCCGAACTTTTAACCAAAAAAAATTGAAGGAATATATTTTTCAAGCTCACATGCACAGAGTAATTTGAAAGCCAATTGCACTACCCGCAAAAGAAAGAAAAAACATTACTGTCATCGTTCACCAGAGAAAGTTAGCTACTATTGGTTGAACGAAAACAAAAACAGTTAATAGTTAATGAAATGCTAAAACATGTATGTATCGGCATAGACACTCAAATATCCCTAGTTAACGAGACTTTCATAAAGAGTCGACGTCTTAGCAAAGAGCAACCTCTACCTATACCAGTATCATGTTTTCTGTTTTTGTTTGGTTAATTTTATTCGAGCTCTGGTCAGTGATTCCAAACACCGTCTGCTTACAAGGTTAGTTATTTATTTCTTTATTGACAAAATATAAATGTCAGATACACCTGTTATTGTCGGAACGGGCGAGTTAAACCTGAACCGAAAATTACAGTAATATCATGTTGTTCCATTAGATATATAATTTCGCAAACCAACATATCGTGAGACATAATAACCTAATTGCTTATGTTCTTTGGCATGACACTCATTTACATTACCAATGCCTTTGTCTGCCCACGAGTATAAATGGGTAGATTGCTGGTAAAATGATGTGATGTCTAAAATATGTCAAGAATTTACTGCCAGCTTTGTCGATGGACCCCAACTTCTAGTTAAGCGGTTATCGCGCAATATAATGGAAATTAACATCAATTCTAACAATGTGGGACAAGTAATTCGCTATTAATTATAACGAGTTATATTACTTTTCAACTTGCTTATGCTAACCCTTATGAACCAAGGAACCCTGCAAGGCACCTGCCCATGCTAACTTCCTGCATTATTTACTTGACAAAATTAATTACTAGACCTGTAGGAAACGAGGTTGGTACTCACAAAGATATCTTTAAAACATTTGATTTCTAACGGCCTAAAGCACGAATTTGGGTTGGGCATCAGGGAAGCCTCGATCTGCTGCATAAGAAGCAGCCCCTATACGCAGCTACACGAAAACTATGGTCTTAAAAACAGGAAGGAGCCAGGCCATAAAGCTGAATACCCACTGAAAGGCGTTGTGAAAATCTGGATCGAGAAACAGGTAACTCATCTTCCGTGATAAAAAATAAGGCTTTGTGCGGAGCCTCGCAAGGCTAGATGCTTGAATCCACCGAACAAGAATAGGGGTGATGGCAAACCACTACTGGAGAGGGACGCTCATTTATATAAGGCTGGTGTATCATTGTTCAGGAAAAATTCACAAAAGTCACCTCAAATGCTGCCAATTCACTGGCAGCATGCAACAATTTGGTGAGCTGATAAAGTTGGGGAGGAGAATGAGCGCCTTGCTTAGAAACTGATGCTATTTCTTCAATACGTTTGAGGCATAAACAGTCAGTGAACACATTGCCTAAAATTGAATAGTCTGATATGCTTAACCTTCCAGAGAAGATGCGACCGCAACCAGTATGTGTCATACAGGAAATGCAGTTGAAAGACGAAAGTCTAGGCGAAAGCCCATTTTTCCATACTCCTTGTGCATTCGAAAGAAAAAATAATAATTGGAGGGGTCAGAAAGGCCCTTTAGCTTATGACAGTAACCCAGTAAGTGTTCACAGTGTATGGAGCAGACCTAGAGTTATACAAATAAGCTATAAGCAGGGCCATGACAGATAAAGTGAGACAGGAAGCGCTAAAAAAGAGATGTTGAAATACTGAATTCTAGAACTGATCAAAAAGTTTCCAAGCGCGCTAATATGTGGAAATGGACGAGGGCTGAAGGCTTGAATGCAGCAGAAACGAAGGTATTGGTTAATCAAAAGCATGGGCATGTGCTTCTGTGCCAACTAAATGGTTGTAGTTGGCGATATCTGTGAGGAATCGATGCATAATTGAGGCAGTACCAGCTAAAAAAAAATACAACATCTCTTTTATCTTTTAATTCTGGTCTCAGAATATTCTTGTTTCGGACAATTTATTTCTGACTTACTTTATGAGGAACTGTATCTAGCTTTCACGAGACCAATTATTAAAAAAATATCTCATTTGTTTTATTTATTACAGTTATTAGTAATATTATCTTGTGTTGGTTTTAACTTATTATATTTAACAAATAAAGAAGCCTAAGCCCTATATTACACTGCGATAAAAACACGACAGGCATTTGAGAACACGAGGGAAATGTAGAAAGCACGAGCCGCAGGCGAGTGTCTTTTACATTTCTCGAGTGTTCTCAAATGACTGGAGTGTTTTATCACAGTGTAATAGACGGCCTAGGCTTCTTCATTTGCTTTATGATATAGATTACGCGCGCAAAGCAATAAAACACGCTTTTTCTATGTTTAATCATAAAAATTACAATTTCCTCGATTGTGATTGGTTTAAAAGACTCCTATTTCCCACTAATTCACTTGTCAAGCTGTTATCGGACAGTTTGTTATCGGACACCTTGTTATCGGACAGTTTGTTATCGGACAGTTCAATAAGCCAATCACATTCAAAGATGTAGTTAAAATTAACCAATCACATTTGAAGTTGTGGTTTAAA
>JAHPZR010028889.1:0-12500 GCA_019787425.1 Platygyra sinensis
AGTAAGGTACAGTTCAGTATAATTTAGTATAGTAAAGTAAATTGAAGTGAGACATATCAAGTCCGGCATATCTAATCTAACAAAAATCGAGCTTAATCGAATGATTTATGTTTGCGTTCGGTAATCGAACCGGCGAAATCGAATATTTTATTTACTGTGAATGATTTTGATCGTTTGATAATCAAACATTCGACTGAGCTCCATAATCGACCGTTCGGCAGCCGAACGATTGCTGTTAGCTTGGGCTAGATTATCGAACAATTCGATTGGATTTGCCGGGATCAAATCGACTGCCAGAACATCGATGTTAGCTGGTGTTTAGGTTCGCTTTCGACGTAACGA
Source organism: Platygyra sinensis (assembly GCA_019787425.1). Taxonomy (NCBI): domain Eukaryota; kingdom Metazoa; phylum Cnidaria; class Anthozoa; order Scleractinia; family Merulinidae; genus Platygyra; species Platygyra sinensis. The sequence continues at coordinate 343 of JAHPZR010028889.1, forward strand.
AAGAGAACTGAAAAATTGTCTATTCAAACAAAGTAACAAACAAAAGCAGTTTTGTGCTGAACGAAACGAAGGGAGTAACAATAGTGCACTGGTTTCATTGTCTACTTTGCCGCCTCCATCGGGCTAATGAGCATCGCCGTGCGTTCATAGCAACCAATGAATAAGCTTCTTTTCGGCGCTATGAATATTAACAAGCGTTATAACAGACCTTTCCAACTGCAAGTAAATGTCACAAGAACAATGGCCATTCTACGCTATGTTTTAATTAGAATGCAATGCAAAAGTTACAATGGAAACACCGGGAAAGCGCCAAATGTGAACAACGAAATATGAAAAAAGAAATGGCTGACGGTGGGTTGGCTTTGTCAAACCAAAACATCTTTGTGCAACTTAAAGAAAATGCAAAAAAAAAAAAACCAAAAAAAACAATGTGAAAGCTACACAAAATCTGGTTGAATGTATAGCAAACACTGGGGCAACTGAAAAGAAACAAAACCCAAAAATGCCGGTAAGAATACGAGCTCCAACGGTTTTTTTGCCTTGTCATCATCGAAAAATCTAAAACAAATGTCTGATACAAGATCAAGAGGCTTAGTGTAAACAGCATCTAGAATATCATTAAGAGATATAATTAGAACATATCTGTGAAAGCAAGCAAGAAGAAATTGAAGAAAGTCAAAGCCGCAATCATCGAGAGGCAGTCGATAATCTAGGCTGACCCGGCGGCCGTGCAAGTGAGTTTTCCTATTAACGACAACGATGAAGCAAACCTCAACGAACAGCAGCAGGTTTCGAACATTATCAGTATGACTCTGTGTTCTGCAGCTTACAGCAGTTCTAATAGTCTACTAGTTAATTTGGTCTTTTCTTGCAGTGACTTCAACGTGTGGAGCAGGTGAACACACCAACAACAACTTTCAAACGTACTGCCAAGTCAAATTTAACAGAGTTCAGGGTCTGTAAATCACTAACATCGATTGAGATCTCTTAATTGAAATCAAATTTGGGGACTTCTGTGGCCTTTAGAAACTGAAAATTTACTTTTCGATGTATTTTTTGACTTTTTCGAAAATAACCTTCAAAAACGTCACGCTTGAGTTGCCTTAATTTTTCTGATTGGCTAAAATAAAATTAAACATGCGCGCATTGTCACGACGTATATTTACTAGTTAACTTCTTTTCTAATTTTAAACTTATCAACGCAGAAAATATACTGAAGCGATAATCGAGATTCAGTTTAGTTTCTTCTACTCTTAGTTGCTCGGTAAAAAAAAAAAAAAAAAAAAAAAAAAAAAAAACAGTCCTGCCTGTTTACGCTTGTTCTTAGACGCCTTTCAACTAAGACAGACATTAGACGGGCAACGGTAATCCGTGTTGTAACTTTACCCTTCACTGCATGAGTTCTTCACTACTTCCAATATTTAACTCCTCGACTCCTAATTTATTAACTACCCTACTACCTAAGCAGTGGAGTTAAGTTGCGCTCCTAAAGTGTTACTAAACCTATTACTGTATGAATTGCTTTCCAAATCAGTCATCCCTTACAAAGTGGTTCCGTCGTGTTAGATTCACCCCTGCAATTTTTTATGCAGCTTGATATCTTTACTTACACTCAAATTAGACAATGTTCTGTGATTTCGCTACCTAAGCTAGCTAAGACAAAGTGGATAACTTATTGAAAGAAACAATACAGAAAGGACTGACTGACAGACTGACTGACTGACTGACTGACTGACTGACTGACTGACTGACTGACTGACTGACTGATGACTGACTACTAAGTGACGCTTCCTGAAGAATACCATTAGTTAAGACAAAGATAAAACGAGATCCGTCCCCGTTTGCAGTTTGGGCACGAGCTCCTCGCCCAGAAAGCGTGGTGCGCTAATGTTCCCCCATGGCACCCCTGCCAGTGGTAGATCTAGGGAGGGGTTCGGGGGCAGGGTAAGAAATCGCACTCCCTGCGCCCCACTTAGTTCAAGATCTGGATCCGCCACTCCTTACTATAGTATTTTGGAAACCATTGGCGGGCTTTATATAATGTATAACTCGTAGGATTACAAAAGTAAGCTTGGAAATCGTATGAATATATCTGCTCTTACTTTTCGTGATTTAGGGTCACTCGTTTCGAAAGTTCTCCAATTGAACTCGCCTGTGGCTCTGCATATTTTGAGAACTTTCACAGCATTACCCGTATCCATAAACCACGAAATGTTACCAAGGCTTCGTAGAAGCACAAAGTAAGATATCGCTTTGATGCACCAAACGATGTTTTTGAAGTTCATGTTTTTTTAATCAAAACACGTTTCGGATTAAACATCATGCATCGTCAGTTTGAAAGTGAGAAATAAAATGACATTAAGCAACAATTAGTGTAAAAAAAGTGGTTCATCAACGAGAAATCACGAAATGCACTCAGCTCGCGTCCATATATCTTGATCATGTTGATCTAATTCCTAGAGACTTTTTCGGCAAAGATGTGTTCACACTAGGCCAAAACATGACAAGTCTGATCACGAATGAAAAATGTTTCGTTATGAAAGAATGTACATATGCATCATACCGCAGTGCATTACGTGGATCATGCATGGTTGAAACATGATTATTCTGAGCATAATTAACACAACCTCGCGAGGTAGTTTCAATCCTGATCTGAGCAAACACGTTCAAAATGGCGGATGGATGCGGAGAGGAGGTGCGTGCCCAAAAGAACCAAAATTGTGGTTATTATGAGGCCAAATGTCTCGTTGAAATATGGGCCTCTGAAGGGGCTGAAAATCGACACTGAACCAAAGTATGAATCCAACTGTTACAGTAACAACCACGCCATTGATTTTGAGAACGCATTAATTATTGACAAAGGCTCTTTCAGAACCAGAAGAACACTAGAAGCGTGGCATACCAGAGTAACACCTAACGCTGATAACAATTCTTGCCCGTTACCTGCACAATACAACATTCTTTTTAACAAACATTCATAATTATTAATACATTTTTATAATTTCGCAATTCGCGCTTTTTATTCATTCATTTTTACCCGTCGAAGACTGCAGTTCGGGCAGTCGAAAGCTCGTAATTTTTAATCATTTCAGCCAGAGATCGTTTTTTAAAATTTTTACTATGTTACAGTAACGTTCACCTCCAAGATAAAGTGAAAAAACTCTCCAAGATGAAGTGTAAAAACTTATGCAAGTACCATCAAACAACATACATTTCACATCCATGCGTGTAACGTGTTTCAAACCGACATCTAATGTAAACAATGCAATAACAAACCACAGGCAGACCACTCTATGTGTTCGTGGTTTAATATAGAGAATCTATGAGAGTTATGAATAAAGCTCTGAAAATTGCACAGTAAATCACATCTTGGCCTGAATATCCCAATATTGTTAAATGAAACCATAATCGACTCATGTATGGTGATTTTTCGCCCCATGGGCCGTCTAAAGCGTCTTACAGCGAAATTACTTTTGGCCGGTTACGGTTAGACACAAGAAGGAGACAAGGCTTGCAACTTCGCGGCCGTCGGCCGCGACCTCTTCCACTTCAAATTGGAATTAACGCAAAAATACTGAAAATCTCACCTGAATGGCGACGGATCTTGATAGATGAGTTTTTTCTCTATCTCTTCGCCGAATTTCAGCTTCATCCTACCACCAGTTTCCGAGAAAATCGACGCTGAAGTCACAAATACGGCTTTCTCAATATGATCGGTGCCAAACTCAGCGACCAAAGGAATGCAGGCTGTTTCAAATCTACCAATCAGCACTTAGCTTTCTGCAGTTTTCTGGCTTCCCGCGGGAAAACCGTGGGAAGCCAAGCGCTGATTGGTAGATTTGAAACGGCCTGCATTCCTTGAATTCCTTTGGTCGCTGAGTTTGGTACCGATCATATTGAGAAAGCCGTATTTATGACTTCAGCGTCGATTTTCTCGGAAACTGTTGGAGGGATGTAGCTGAAATTCGGCGCAGAGATAGAGAAAAAACTCATCTATCAAGATCCGTCGCCATTCAGGTGAGATTTTCAGTATTTTTGCGTTAATTCCAATTTGAAGTGGAAGATGTCGCGGCTGACGGCCGCGAAGTTGCAAGCCTTGTCTCCTTCTTGTGTCTAACCGTAACCGGCCAAAAGTAATTTCGCTGTAAGACGCTTTAGACGGCCCATGAAGGCGAAAAATCACCATACATGAGTCGATTATGGTTTCATTTTACTTTATTGGGATATTCAGGCCGAGATGTGATTTAAATGTGCAATTTTCAGAGCTTTATTCATAACTCTCATAGATTCTCTATGATAAACCACGAACACATAGAGTGGTTATCCTGTGCTTAAAGATTCTAGGGATGGAATTCGCCATTGCCGTGATTACCAAACAGAAAATCTTCACTTACTACAGAGAATTATAGTCATGGTGGCGAGAAGAGAGTGGCCCGATTAACGACGTGCCGCTGGATATCCAAATGGTAAAACGCCAGCGTCACCAACGGCTAGAGGGAATGAATTCGAGGGACGATGAGTTTGCGGAAACTAAGCGATTTTTTTATGCCTTCGTTGAAAAGCGATGTAGCTGGAGATCGATTCTTCGGACATTTTGGAACATTACAGGGTTGCTGATCACGTGATGAAATCCGTGCAAACTGACGGCAAATATCTTAGAAAGCGTAAAAACGGATTGATTATATATGATATAAAAGACAACGTTTCGTTTATTCGACCGTAATACTATAGCTAGTTACAATTCAACAAAGCTAGATAAAATTTCTACTACGATAAACCAAGTTAACTGTCATTTTCGATTGAACTGAATAGCTACTGCTCCCTGGATACTAAAGTTCACACGCCTATTCGTCGTATCAACTGTGTTCCATCAGTTGGATTCAGCCGGCTGCAGTTTTTCCTAATTCCGCTAACAAAAGCTTGGCAGCTGCAGCAGCTCCTCGTCGACTTCGCCAACCAGAAAGGAAGTGACGTTCACAACAAGATGTTTTGAAGTCTTACCCACAGGACCGGAATTGTAAAAGGTCTCTATCTTCACGGGCACAACGGGATCTGCGTCATCGCCGCTAACCTCAGCATGTCCCTTTTGCTCTGCATTTGTCTGATTAGACAGGTAGTAGGAAGACAGTGTGGTTGGTTGTCCTGCATTGTGTCCCCCAGTCTTCCATATCCATTGCTCGCAGAGGCGATGGCCGATGCTGACGGTTCCGTTGTAGCTGTAGTATTGAGGAATTTGAGTCGGTGGGAACGTCTTAATCAACTCCGTTTCGCATTTTTGCTCGTCCCAGCGCACTGTGGTCTGTCAATAATTTGCGAAAGATGTTGAATTAGATTCTACCAGGAGCGTGCACCTACACCAAATATATTCCGGCATTTTCACAGAGCGATCCATAATTAGTTTGAATTTACTGAGAATTCAGACCCATGCAGGAACCTCAGCGACCAATCTGAAATAATTTGCCGGAAAAGAAGCCTAAAGATAGATCGTTCTGTAAAAATGCCTTGACATAGGCTTAGCCTTATGGGAGCTGCACACTCTTAGTGATGGGCTCCTGGTGATTCGGTATTTGATTCCTTGCGGCCGAGAATTTAGAAACTTAGTAAACTTCAACTCAGTGCAGCTGAGAGGCCTGCCGGGCCTTTATGAGAATAACAAAGTATGCTAATCGAAATTTTATGCCACAACTCCCTTGACCCCTCCCCCAAACTAAAAACCTTAGCTGCAAGAGTGTATGAGCCACGAAACTCAATGTTAACTTGCAAGACCTTTAATTTTCGGAACGAAACATCTTAAAGTAAACTGATTATGTTATTTTACCCAAGTTCAACTGCATTCTTCCGCAATTGGCCCCATCAGGTTCCTGGTGGCCTTAAACTAAGTCTCTAAATGAATGGCATGTCAATGATTGTGCTAACCTTGAAACTTTCCCCTGGAGAGACAGCCCGCCCAGAAAAATTTGGTAGAGGTGCCCTTGCCCTTATTGAAGACCAAAATCTGCCGATATAAGAGAATACCATCCCCCTGCCACCGGGCTTGAAACAACCCTTTAACAGTTGTAAAGACCAAAGAAAGGATATTAACCTGATTAAAACCGCTCACATTTCCAGGAAGAACGAAAATGGATGACCAGAACTTGTCATACGTATCATCTCTCTTCTTGTGCTCGCTAAGATTCAGAAGCTGTCTACCAGAGATGTAAGTGTCATGACATCCCATGGGTGAGCAGACGGTCACTTTGCTGTTGTAGTACAAGGTATACACGGACGGGATGGAAGGGGGCAGCTTGTAAGGCTGGCAGGGGTCATCGAGTGAGCCTGGGCACGCAGGACCGTAAAAACAAGCACATCTGTACAGGAGGGAAAAACAGTCAGTCATGTATGTTAACGTAGCTATTATGAGGTAGAATTAAGCTTGGAAGGGTGTGGTGTGATTTCTCTCCCTGCTAACGAAATATCCGACATGTCTGACATATCTATGACCCTTACTGAACGTACCTCTGCATTGATCATTTGATTGTAGCGTCTCTTATTGGTTGTTTACTCTCGTGCGAAATTTCGAATCCGGGCTACTCAACGTTCTACAGAGCTACGTCATCAGCAAGGAATTCTCCGCGTCGTTTCTTAGCTTAAACTTCAGGCTCAAGCGGCGAGCGGGTGTCCTATAAGATCTGTACTTACTCAGACTACTGGTGGCGGGGATTTTAAAGTAGTCGCTTGCTAGACCTGACTTACCGAGTGTTGGCGGGACATGAGTAAATCTTGTCCACCATTTTGCCAGTCGAAGGATCTACGTGACAATCATGCCATCCTGACAAATCTTGCAGACAATACTTTCCCGGGGGACCCTCGTCACAAAACTCGTCGGGCTCCTCTGTTACATTCCCAAAAGAGCAATGTAACAGGTAGAAGAAGAAAATGAATGGCAGATGGAATTTCATTTTAACTTGTGAGTGGTTTCCTGTAAGGTAGAGATCAGAAATGAATGTGGATATAAAATTTGGTTACCTAACCTTGCCTAAAGCTGAAAGTGTTCTTACATAAGAGCTTCCGTCGAATATACTAAAGATATACTGGCCAATGTGAAAAAAAAAAAAATGAAAAGAATAAGAGCGGGGATTGAGCGAATATTTGTTGACATAGTTCCTTGAATCGCTCTCACACTAGTAACAAAAGGCAAAAGGAATCGGGTGTGACCGCTTGAGACTTAGAAGAGAACAGTGGAAAAGGAGAGCAGGGGTAAAGGATTAAAATATTGCACAGAAGGGACATTAGCTGCAGAGGATAGGATGGCTTGGAGGCAGAGAGGCGACAGCCCAATTCTCCACTAGGAGAACGGAACAAGGTTGAACCTTGCGGGTGCTACCAAGCAAGTTAGTTACTAGGGCCTCTTCAAAGAGTATATCGTTACCATCGGGTTTAATACCCGTCTCCTCCAATCCTCCCATTGAGTAATTTCTTTCACTTTGAGGTCATCACCAAAGAGGATTGCGTGACAAAGGATCCTATAATCCGACATTCGGAACGAGACATCCACGCAAGTATATTTGGCTATTACAGTATTTATGAATTATGCAGCGATATTACTAACTTAAAAACTAAGTAAAGACATCGTACGGCGCAATGTTAAACCGGGGTTTAGAGTCAGCAGAAAAAGGGGATCGTTATGCACCAGTCATTTGAACCCCCCCCCCCTTCGGGCCTTAGCGGGGGATTAGGGGGGGAGGGGCTTTCACTTCAGATACACTCGATTTTGGTTCCCCGGCGGTAGGCGGGGAATTCGAGCGCTGGAAGTCACGGTCTTCGCATCCCCTACCGGGGGAATGAGCGGGGCAGTCACTCGCTCGTCTGCGGTTTTCATTTTCGAGCCTCATGGTAATTTTGCATACATTATCGTCGCTTTCTTTACTGTCGACTCGATCGTGGATTCCTGTCTGAAAATGCTTTGTAAGGTTTCCTATCGCCATGGACCAAAGAAGGCTGTTGTAGCCGAAAATCTGGAAAGTTTGATCGACAAAGGTAGGCATATTTTAATGACATTGTACGCACTTGACTCATTGTTCGCGAATGAGAACTGAAAGAATCGGTCGACACTGTTGGCAGCCATAAAGTAAAAACATTGATTTTTGAGCGGCCAGCAAATAAGTTGCAAAGGATCCTCAGTGCACAATGAATGTCAAAATATCTTTATTGTAGAAGTAGTTGTTTCATTGAAACTTCTGGACAAACTGAGAATTCATACCGGAACGTGTGCTATGCTTGGCAATAATAATTTGTTTTACAAAGGAGTACCATGTGTGTGAAACAGTGTGGGCGGGGGAAAGCACCACTCACTGTTGTCCCCGGGGACCGGGGACTTCACTCGCTTTCACTTGCATAAAAAGTGAATGCCCGAAGGAGGGGAGAGGGGAGGGGGGGGGGGGGGGGTTCAAATGACTGGTGCATTAATTCGCGCTGGGAGTGCACAATTGAATTATTTGACCCCAAAAATGTTCGAGGCAGGAGGCGGAAGAGATTTCATTGACGCATATTTCTCTTCTCCTGAAATTCGTCGAGAACTTCGAACACTTTGGTTCAGTGTCGATTTTCAGCCCCTTCGAGGCCCATATTTCAACGAGACATTTGGCCTCATAATAGCCCCAATTTTTGTTCTTTTGGGCACTCACCTCCTCTCCGCATCCATCCGCCATTTTGAACGTGTTTGCTCAGATCAGGATTGAAACTACCTCGCGAGGTTGTTATTAATTATGCTCAGATCAGAATAATCATGTTTCAACCATGCATGATCCGCGTAATGCATTGTATGATGCATGTGAACATTCTTTCATAACGAAACATTATTCATTCGTGATCAGACTTGTCATGTTTTGGCCTAGTGTGAACCGCACATCTTTGCCGAAAACGTCTCTAGGAATTAGATCAACATGATCAAGATATATGGACGCGAGCTGAGTGCATTTCGTGATTTCTCGTTGATGAACCACTTTTTTACACTAATTGTTGCTTAATGTCATTTTATTTCTCACTTTCAAACTGACGATGCATGATGTTTAATCCGAAACGTGTTTTGATTAAAAAAACATGAACTTCAAAAACATCGTTTGGTGCATCAAAGCGATATCTTTCTTTGTGCTTCTACGAAGCCTTGGTAACATTTCGTGGTTTATGGATACGGGTAATGCTGTGAAAGTTCTCAAAATATGCAAAGCCATAGGCAGTTCAATTGGAGAACTTTCGAAACGAGTGACCCTAAATCACGAAAAGTAAGAGCAGATTCATACGATTTCCAAGCTTACTTTTATAATCCTACGAGTTATACATTATATAAAGCCCTTCAATGGTTTCCAAAATACTATAGTAAGGAGTGGCGGATCCAGATCTTGAACTAAGTGGGGCGCAGGGAGTGCGATTTCTTACACTGCCCCCGAACCCTTCCCTAGATCTACCACTGGCAAGGGTCCCATGGGGGAACATTAGCGCACCACGCTTTCTGGGCGAGGAGCTCGTGCCCAAACTGCAAACGGGGACGGATCTCGTTTTATCTTTGTCCTAACTAATGGTATTCTTCAGGGAGCGTCACTTAGTAGTCAGTCATCAGTCAGTCAGTCAGTCAGTCAGTCAGTCAGTCAGTCAGTCAGTCAGTCAGTCAGTCAGTCAGTCAGTCCTTTCTGTATTGTTTCTTTCAATAAGTTATCCACTTTGTCTTAGCTAGCTTAGGTAGCGAAATTACAGAACATTGTCTAATTTGAGTGTAAGTAAAGATATCAAGCTGCATGAAAAGGAACAGGAGTGAATCTAACACGACGGAACCTCTTTGTAAGGGATGACTGATTTGGAAAGCAATTCATACAGTACAGTAGGTTTAGTAATACTTTAGGAGCGCAACTTAACTCCACTGCTTAGGGAGTAGGGTAGTTAATAAATTAGGAGTCGAGGAGTTAAATATTGGAAGTAGTGAAGAACTCATGCAGTGAAGGGTAAAGTTACAACACGGATTAGCGTTGCCCGTCTAATGCCTGTCTTAGTTGAAAGGCGTCTAAGAACAAGCGTAAACAGTCAGGACTGTTTTTTTTTTGTTTTTTTTTTTTGTTTTTTTTTACCGAGCAACTAAGAGTAGAAGAAACTAAACTGAATTTCGATTATCGCTTCAGTATATTTTCTGCGTTGATAAGTTTAAAATTAGAAAAGAAGTTAACTAGTAAATATACGTCGTGACAATGCGCGCATGTTTAATTTTATTTTAGCCAATCAGAAAAATTAAGGCAACTCAAGCGTGACGTTTTTGAAGGTTATTTTCGAAAAAGTCAAAAAATACATCGAAAAGTAAATTTTCAGTTTCTAAAGGCCACAGAAGTCCCCAAATTAGGTTTCAATTAAGAGATCTCAATCGATGTTAGTGATTTACAGACCCTGAACTCTTGGCAGTACGTTTGAAAGTTGTTGTTGGTGTGTTCACCTGCTCCACACGTTGAAGTCACTGCAAGAAAAGACCAAATTAACTAGTAGACTATTAGAACTGCTGTAAGCTGCAGAACACAAAGTCATACTGATAATGTTCGAAACCTGCTGCTGTTCGTTGAGGTTTCCTTCATCGTTGTCGTTAATAGGAAAACTCACTTGCACGGCCGCCGGGTCAGCTTAGATTATCGACTGCCTCTCGATGATTGCGGCTTTGACTTTCTTCAATTTCTTCTTGCTTGCTTTCACAGATATGTTCTAATTATACCTCTTAATGATATTCTAGATGCTGTTTACACTAAGCCTCTTGATCTTGTATCAGACATTTGTTTTAGGTTTTTCTATGATGACAAGGCAAAAACTGAGACCGTTGGAGCTCGTATTCTTACCGGCATTTTTGGGTTTTGTTTCTTTTCAGTTGCCCCATTGTTTGCTATACATTCAACCAGATTTTGTGTAGCTTTCACATTGTTTTTTTGGTTTGTTTTTTTTTTGCATTTTCTTCAAGTTGCACAAAGATGTTTTGGTTTGACAAAGCCAACCCACTGTCAGCCATTTCTTTTTTCATATTTCGTTGTTCACATTTGGCGCTTCCCCGGTGTTTCCATTGTAACTTCTGCATTGCATTCTAATTAACAATTAGATTATGAGCTCGAGTGGGCAGAAACACCATCTGGAATCAGAGAAAATACCTCCCATGGCTCCTTCTTATCTGATGAAGACAAAACAAAGATTGAACAAGTTCTTTTTCTACTCGACAAATTTTGTGTTGGAGACCCATTCTACCATGGGCTAACAATGACTGTGAGTAGTCTTCCTAAGTCTTATCTGGTCAATCAAAGAAGAGATCAGCTGAATGAGGTCTGCCACATTGATCCTACTCCTGGCAGTGTAGGGGGTGCACAGATGTCATTCACTGGTCTCCTCAAAGCCAGGGTACTAGACCTCAGTGATAACCACACCATAGCGGCCATTGTTTAAGGAGTCTGAGAGCTACAACACCCTCAAGGAAACATTTGGTGCAGTATTCAGCGAGATGAATTACATAATCAAACAACTATACATTGTTGTAAATGACTCTAAATTGCCATGCCAGACTGTGATCCAAATATGGACGGACTTTAAATAACTTTACAACATAAACACAAACAGCAACCCGACTCCTGACACAACTGATCAATACTTCACTAAAGCTAAGGACTGGATCAATTTATTTACCCCAGCGTCTTGGGTACAAGACAGCAAATGTAACACATGCACTCTCTTGTTTACCACATTCGTGTCATCTCGAGAAAATCGAAATCCGTACAATTATACACTGCGCAGGGAGTTTGAAAAAAAAAACTGTCATGGCAAGGAACGTTGTCTTTCACAAATCCAACAAGCGAAATGCTGCTGCAGATGTTCTGAAACTGGAATCTCGGCAATGGGAGTTACGTGACAGTAAATGTACCAAAAGATCATATTGTGAAAAGGATCATTACAAACTATTGGAACACAGAAATTACGGAAAAGCGAAGAAAGAAGGATGAGTAAAGCCTTTTAACCATTACGTTATATCTCTTTACAGTGTCTCTCCTTGATAAAACATACACGCTGCCAGAAATATAAAAGAAATGGTGTTTTTGAATGTAAAATGTTTTATTTTATTTAACAAATAAAGAAGCCTAAGCCGTGTATTACTAACTACTTAATAACCGAGA
>JAHPZR010028889.1:17500-33255 GCA_019787425.1 Platygyra sinensis
ACGTTCTTGACGAAGTTCAGGAGAATAGCAATACGTGCCGATAAAATCATGTGAGATCTAATCCGTCCTCAGGGAGGTCAAATAATTAAATTTTACCCAAACGATCAATGCGGTCATTCATGCGCGTTTAGAGGGGTGTGTCATATTGCGGAACTTCTGCTCATCGAATTCAGTTCAGCAAGCTTCAGTGTTCTTTCTTCAAGGTAAGTAGCTAAATATTTTACTTTCAAAAAATAAATCAGACCAAGGATGAAGGCTTTGCAAATTGTTGCGAGTTTCTGGTCGTTTCTTAGTGATAGAGTAGCAATGACTGATTGCACGTTCAAATTGATATCACAGATATCACCATGTTTTCCCTTGTTTTGTTAAATGTCTTCTAGCTAGGTATCATTTCAAGCAAATACTCTTCTCGTACACATTTGCGGTAATAGAAAGATGTTGTCTAACTAGCCGTGCTTGTAGCCATTCATGATACATGTAATACTCTTGCATTTTGAACTCGACTTAGTGGGCGGAAGTGAACTTCAGTTTCTCATCATTACAGAAGTTCTATAAAGTAAAACTCCGTTGCCGATATTAAATAGAAGTTAAAAATGGCAAGAAATTTATTCAATTGTTTAAGTGTTCGACGTTCTCAAAAAATTTCAGGAGAATAGAAAAAATTTCTGGGGTGCCAAATTAATTAAATTATGCACTCCCAGCTGGACTTACCGGTCTACTTTTTATTGGTGGTTTCACGTCACGCAAGTTAGCTTTGTTTTTTTAACGCAAGTTTCTTGCAAGTGAAAATTGAAAACGCTTACCATTCAATAAATTGAGTCAAGAAATCTAAACATCGTAGAAGAGTAATAAATAAACAACGTGCCAAAGTTTCGGGGATGTGCGACATGCCGAACTAGAGTTATTTGGCAAAGGGTATCATTGAAAATTATGTTTATAGTGTTTGTTAAAGCCCTCTGAGGGACTCCGCCATAGCGGCCGGAAACCAGTGGAAATATCTGGAATTTACTTTGGCACTCTAACAACGTTCCTTCTCTCTGTTTAACTTAAAAACATTTTCCATAGGCACTTCTCTCAACATATTGGTTACTCGGAACTCGAAAACATAAGGCGAATCGATGTTTTCGTGCACGTAACATGTTACCCGGAAAAAATGCCAATGACATGCATTGTGATAAAACTCAGTGTTCTAGCTATTTTCAAAACAAAGCAGTTTACCGAGCTGAAGACAGGCCAGCAGATATATATTCAATAATGACTTATGCTTGATGAAGGTGAAAACTCAAAACTTTTAAATTTCGTTTTTTGTGACGTCACGTGAAAACCAAGAATTGACTACCTCTAAACCCCGGATAAACACTAGGGCGTGTTTGCTTAGTTAGTCATATTACTCCATAATTTACAATTAATAGTAATTGACAGGGTGAAGAACAATCCAGGGAGTAAATTCCAAACGAACAATTATCGTCTTCCACGCTGAAAAAAGACTGTACAATTTGCCCATGGAAATTTCCGGAAATTCGCCCCGGAATTTTTGGTTGAACGGTAAGCGTCCCTGTAATTGGACACCCACGTGATCACGCGCCGATTACGTGGGAAATAGGCGCGCGGAGATTTAATCATGATGGAGGATTTTGTTATGGATACGATTCATACTGTAATAGCCAAATACAGCTGTTTCGAGAAAGGTTGTCCAAAAGAAGTATGAAAGCGTACGCGACAATGCCGAAAGGCATTATGGTAAACTGTCAGTTTGAGTCAACGAAAACATGATACTATCGAATACTATACTACTATCGAAAAACTCACCTAGAAATACATGCTCACGCTTTGTTACTGACATTGATATATAAATGAGTTTCAAAATTCAGTCAAATGATCCACACCATGAATTAGTAACAAAGGTTAGGATTCACATGCAGAGAAAGCATGATTCTGACGACTTTAACCTTACTTATTTTATGTCATGCTTTGCAGAGAAAGTCGGAGAAATGTACCAAAAATCGTGGTGCACATGCAGAGCCATCGCTAATGAACCCTTTGTTTTTAGACATGTTTTGGTAGCGTGATAGCGAGAGAGAGCTTCAACATGCATAAGCCTGTGCGTACGGCTGACACTTCATCTACGCTATATCCTAAGAACTCTTTCAACCAAATACCTCGCTACCGTAGGTCTTCACTGGACGGTCGTGGCATCGTTCACCACTAGTTGAATTTATTTTGTTGAATATCTCCCATACTACCTTTCGGCATTGCTGCGAACACTCTCACCCTTCTTTTGGACAACCTTTCCCGAAACAGCTGTATACTTGCGTGGGTCATGGATGTCTCGTTCCGGAGATCGGATCATAGGATCCTTTGTCACGCAATACTCTTTGGTGACGACTTAAAGGTGAAAGAAAATCGCTCAATGAAAGGAGAGGAGGGGGAGGGGGAGGGGCCCCCCTCCCCCTCCCCTCCTCTCCTAAACCCAAGGGCGTTTCCATGACTGGCAATAACTGAGAACGATATACCCTTTGAAGAATCCCTAGTCACTAGCTTTTTTGGTAGCATACATAAGGTTAATCTTTGTTCCGTTCTCTTAGTGGAGAATTGGGCTTTCGCATCTTTCCTTCTAAGCTATCTTACCCTCTGCAGCGGATGTCTCCTTACTCTCTTTTTCCACTGTTCTCCTCCAAGCCTCTCGCGGTCATACCCTATTCCTTAAGCCCTTTGTTACTCACTTTAGAGCGATTTACGGATCGTTGTAAACCAATATTGGCTCAATCCCCGCTCTTATTTTAACTCTGCTCGTTTGTATTGAACGTTGGCCTGTAGATCTTTAGTATATCCGACGAAGGATATACTACTCTTATGTAAGAACACATTCAGCTTTGGGCAAGGTTTGGCAACCAAATAGTATTTTCATATTCATTTCTGATCTCTGTCTTTTAGGAAAGTGCTCACAAGTTGAAATGAAATTGCAGCTGTCCTTCGTTTTCTTCTTCTACCTGTTACATTGTTCTTTTGGGAATGTAACAGAGGAGCCAGACGAGTTTTGTGACGAGGGTCCCCCAGGAAGGTATTGTCTGCAAGATTTGTCAGGATGGCATGACTGTCACGTGGATCCTTCGACAGGCAAAATGGTGGACAAGATCTACTCATGTCCTGCCAACACTCGGTAAGTCAGGTCTAGTTGTCGACACCAAAAAAGATCCCCGCCACCAGTACCCTGAGTAAGCACAGGCCTTATAGAACACCCGCTCGAGCCTAAAGTCCTTTTCGAAAAGTTAAGGTAGCTCTGAACTCTATCTACAGAATTTAAAAAAAAATAAACTTTACCAAAATTTGCGCTTCATCATGCTTTATCATGCTTATCAAATGTTCATAATTCAAAACTTTACCGTGCAGGGTTTTTTGTTTTTAATTATAAGCCGCTAAAGCCGTAATTAAGGATGTTTTGATTAGGTCATACTGTTGCTATGATACACTATTGTTTTACGAAAACGATAACGTGTTTACCAATGGTTGAACAGGTTCTTTAAAATACCATGATTGTAGCATCAAGTGATAAAGAGTGTTTCTAAGACCCATCAAAATCTAAGTGCTTGAAACTGTTGTAAGCCTACATACATACAACTTTATTTAAACTCAGATTTAGAGTAGCTCGAAGGAGCTAGTATCTCCGAGTAAAATTAATACAATACAATAAATAAAATAATCCGCTTATGTACACATTTATATACACATATAATCTATACAGTAATATCTCGAATAGCACGCTTAAAAGCAATAAGAGATTGAGAAGTTCTGATGTCATCAGGCAGCATATTCCATACTTGGGTAGCAGCATATCTGAACGATCCTGATTGATGATGGCATGACTGACTGTTTTCCCTCCTGTACAGATGTGCTTGTTTTTATGGTCCCGCGTGCCCAGGCTCGCTCGATGACCCCTGCCAGCCTTACAAACTGCCCCCTTCCATCCCGTCTGTATATACCCTGTACTTCAACGGAAAGATTACCAACTGCTCGCCCATGGGATGCAATGAAACTTACCTCTCAGGTAGACAGATTATGAATCTTGCCGAGTACAAGAAAAGAGTTGATACGTATGACAGGTTCTGGCTGGCCATTTTCGATCTTCCTGGAAACGTGAGCGGTTTTTATGAGGTTAATATCTTTCCTTACTTATTTAAAACTGTTGTAGGGTTGTTTCAAGCCCGATGGCAGGGGGGATGTTACTTGCTTAGCTATTTACCTAAGTGTGCCTCAAAAGAAATGGCGATTTTGGCCATTTTGGTCTCGAATAGGTATGGCTTTTGTTCTCTAGTATTGAACTGGATATGCTTTTTTTTGCATGAGAAAGTACTTTTTCATCTTTTTTTTTTCGATAGGACCATATTAACAAAAGCTCTTCACAATTCCTTTAACATCAGTCTCTACTAGGGAACTAAGTACAAGGCAGCTAGGTCTTAAATAGGGTCTTGATTTAAGGGTATCAAACTTTTAGTCAGATACGGTCATAAATTGGGTAGGTCCTCAATAAGGGTAAGGGTAATATACAAACTGCGGTTACAAACTTGTGCCCACTTTTATAACAGAAATATTCAATACTACCCCGAAACAGCATAATCTGAGGAACGCTGATTTTAATATTTCACGTTTTCGCACCGTGCATCATGGAAAACATTTTTACGATATTTTGGGGCCCATCCTTGGAACAAATTAGTCAAAAGAGATAGAAAAAAGCCTAATGCCAAGAGTTTTAAAAACAGTATTAAGAGTAAAGACCTATCACACTTAATAGTTAATTGTAAGAACTGTGCTGCCAGACGTTTGTATAACTGGGGGTATAACGCATACCCCCATGCAGTCATACAAACGTCTGTAAATCTTTTAACATACATTTACTTAGTTGATATTACATCTGAAATGCTGAAGCTTTGCAGGGTTTCTCAAGGAACGGTGTTATTTCTAGTGCTGGTTTTCCTTTTTTAATTTTAGCTTATTTTAACCTATTTGAATTTTCGGTCGCTATTTTGGAGAAGGGTCTATTGAGACAATTGTGAAAAACTGATAATATACAGACCTATCAAAGTATATATGCTGGAAAATATATAAAAGGGTAGTAAAGAAAAATTTTCTCGCTGCCCACATTTTCATTTAAAGAAGGTTTTAAATCCTTAATAAATACCACCTGATAATATACAGACCCAATATTAAATGGAACCATTTTGAAATTTCAGCAACTGGGCGTTCGGATGTTCATTGTAGAATTAAAGAGGCTTTACCACCGTTTTCGTTGATACGCGACTTTGGAAAACAAAACACCCACGGAAACGTTTCGAAAATTTCCGTCAGTCCTGCGTGTTATCGACAGATCGGATCGAAATCCACCAATCACAGCCACTAGAGGGACCTTCAGTCCTTCTATACGTCATGCTAGCGGGCTGTGATTGGTGGATTTCGATCCGATCCGTCGATAACATGTATGATTGACGGAAGTTTTGGAAAGGTTTCCGCGGGTGTTTTGTTTTCCAAAGTCGCATATCAACGAAAACGGTGGTAAAGCCTCTTTAATTCTACAATGAACATCCGAACGCCCAGTTGCTGAAATTTCAAAATGGTTCCATTTAATATTGGGTCTGTATATTATCAGTTTTTCACAATCGTCTTCCTGTCTTTGACTTTAGGATTTCAATATTATTGTACTATTGTATTATCCCACCGTCACTTCTGAGGATGTATGTTTTCAAAAGAAACGTTAAGTCATTAATCAAAGTTTTTTACAACATGCGTTGTTTTGTCATGTTTGTAACCGCAGTTTGTATATTATATCTGTTGAAGCTGAAATGGCCGAAAAATAAAAGTTTTTAAGGGGTGGGGGACATGATTAAGTGAGAAACGGGCCGCGCACCACTACCATGGAAATTTTTCTGAGCGTCTCGTCTCCCCCCCGGGCAAGGTTTCAAAGTTAGCACAACATTGATATGCCATTCATTTAGAGACCTGGTTTAAGAGCCGCCAGGAACCTGATGCGACCAATTACGGGAGAATGCCCTTAACTTAGGCAAAATAACATAATCAGTTATAGTTTAAGAAGTTTTGTTCTGAAAAGGTCTTGCAAGTTAACATTGAGTTTCGTGGCTCATACACTCTTGTAGCTCAGGTAATTCGCTTGAAGTTTGGGGGACGGGTTGGGGAGTTTGTGGCATAAAATTTCGAATAGCCGTACCTTGTTATTATCATAAAGGCCAGACCTCTCAGCTGCATTAAGTTTAGATTAAATTTATCATCACTAAATTCTCGGCCTCCAGGAATCAAAGACCGAATCAACTGGAGCCCATCTCTAGGAGTGTGCAACTCCTTCAAGGCTGAGCGTATGTCAAGGCATTTTTACAGACTGATCTATTTTAGGATTCTTTTCCTGCGAATTAATTCAGATTAGTCGCTGAGGTTCCAGCATGGGTCTGAATTCGCAGAAAATTCAAACTAAATATGGATCGCTCTTTGAAAACGCCGCGCTAGGAGTATGGGGCAGTTGCAAGCTTCTGATAGCCGGATTCTAATTCAACATCTTTCGCAAATTATTGACAGACCACAGTGTACTGGGACGAGCAAACATGCAGAACGGAGTTGATTAAGACGTTCCCATCAACTCCAGTTCCTGACTTCTATAGCTACAGCTACAATGGAACCGTCAGCATCGACCATCGCCTCTGCGAGCAGTGGATATGGAAGACTGGGGGACACAATGCAGAACAACCAATCACCATTGAATCCTTCTACCTGGCTAATCAGACATATGCAGAGCAAAAGCGATATGCTGAGGTCAGCGGCGATGACGCAGATCCCGTTGTGCCCGTGATGTATGAGATTTTTTCCACTTCCGGTCCCCTGGGTAAGACGTCAAAACGCTATGTTTTCAACATCTATTCCTTTCTCAGTGGCGAAGTAGACGAGGACTTGCTGGAGCTGCCAAGCTTTTGTTAGCGGAATTTTTAAAATTGCAGCCGACTGAATCCAACAGATCGAACTCAGTTGATACGACGAATAGGCGTGTGAACTTTAGTATATCTAGGGATCAGTAGCTATTTACTTTAACCGAAAACCACGACAGTAATCTTGGATTATCCTAGTAGAAATGAACCTAGCTTTGTTGAGTTGTAAGTAGCTATAGAACTACCGTCGAATAAACGAAACGTTGTCTCTTTTATCAATTTGAAAAAATGTAGCTGGCTGAATTTAATTGATCGAAAACAGTTGATAACGGAGCTCCGCCTGTCGGCCCAAAAGGCCGTTGAGCAGAGCACCATACTCATTGCCGGATTTCATACGTCGGGGGCCTGGGTACAATCGGTGTATTATGGGATTAACAACACAAGACCCATATATTCAGAAAGAGCACACCGAGCTTTACAAAATCCTTAAGTTTTGTGTAAATTGCGCCAATATTGAACAAGAAACAGCCATTCAAAAACGTAAAAATTTAATTTAGTAACAAATGTATGGATTGCCGGACACTTGTCCGGAAATCCATACATTTTCCGGACACTTGTCCGGAAAGCCATACATTTCTTTGCAAATTTTAAAGTTCTTGAATGGCTGTATCTTGTTCAATATTGGCCCAATTAACACGAAACTTAAAGATTTTGTAAAGCTCGGTGTGCTCTTTCTGAATATATGGGTCTTGTGTTGTTAATCCCATAATACACCGATTGTACCCAGGCCCCCGATGTATGAAATCCGGCAATATAGGAAAGAAAAGGGAAACCCATAAATTGATTTTCTTATTGTTATCATGACTAGCGGCGACTTCGTCGCTCGCTTCTCGCGACTACGTCGCTCGTAAGACGTAAGACGAACATAAAAAGACGACTTGGAGCAAGCCTAGACTAGCGGCATTAATAATCGTGGGCGTGTACGCACAAGAAAGACTTTGGAGTCGTGCAAGATGGCTTCCATACTCCTGTATCGTGGACTCAAGTTTAGTGTTGACGCTTTTATGAAATTGGGCGCTGACCAGGTGCTGTTTTCGATTGGATCGCGAGATCATGTCAGTTAACTTTTTGTTTACAGGACGGGTTGTTCGGAAGCCGGTTAACGCCAACTCAAGATTAAAAGTTAATCGAAATATATTTTTTCTCGTATACAAATGTTTCTCGCTGTTTTTGCTTTTCGTAGCTTGAGATTTTTCAAAGTCGAAACAGGACAAACAATATGAACATAAAACGTCACCGCGAAACTCAAATCAAAATTCTCGCTTGCTCGTTTCTCAGCTTAATCGGGCTTTGAATAACCCGGCTCGGGAGCTCCATTTTAAGCTTGGCTAAATTTTATGTGACTAATGTGTAATTTGTCCGTTCGCTTGCCGAGAAAATCCCTGAGATTTGGGCCAAGGTGTATCTCCTGATTGTGTGACTTGCACCGATTGAATCGTGAGGTCATTCATGCGCATTTCGGGGGTGTGTCATAAATAAATGCGGAACTTCTACGAGCTAGCGATCGTGCGCAAATTGAATACAGTTCAGCGAGCTTCAACGTTTTTTCTTTAAGGTAAGCGGGTAAATACTTTACTTTCTAGAAGAACTGGGATCATTTTCGGTTCAGAGGTGTAAGTTTTGCAAGTTGTTGCTAATTTAAAGGAGGTAAAGTAGCAATGACTGATTGTTTTCCGAGATGTGCTTGGACTTGTATCGCAGAGGAAAAATCACATATTTTCTCCTGTTTCGCTAAATTTACCCTAGCAAGGTGTCATATAAGGCAAAGTTCTTTCGCAGTATGATTTAGTACTATTCTATCATAACTTACGAAGAATTGGCTTCTAAAACTGAAGAACCTCCCTTTAGGGCCACAATTTTTATGTCATGCAACGCATAATTTCAAACGTGATCTATAACAAAATCATGAACCTTTTTTGCTTATCGAGTTCAGTGTAGCAAACTTCAACGTTTTCTCTTCAAGGTGTGGTAGCTAAACATTTTGCTTTCCAAAAGAACTGTCGTCCAGGGCTATAATTAAGTTTTGCAAATTACTGCGAGTTTCGTAGAAATAGATGACTGATTGCACATTTGAATATGGACTTGTGTCGTAGCAAGTTGTCTTTTGAAGCAGCAATGAGCCTCTCGTCTACTTTCATATGCACAGTTACAGTGATGGATAGCTGCTTTTGTCTAACAAGCCGCGCACGTAGTCATCCATACATAACACTCTAGCATTTCAGTTTGTACTCGGTGGGCGGAAGTGGCAGTGTGGTGAAGTGAATTGACGTCAGTTTCTCATACTCGATAGAAGTTAAAAGGGCAAGAAATCTATTCAATTGTTTAAGAGTTCAACGTTCTCAACGAATTTTAGGAGAATGGCAATATGTGCATGCCAATAAAATGAAGTAAGATCTAATTCGCTCTCTGTCCCGAAATCACATCGAATCCCAGTTCTGGGAGGTCACTGAAATAATTAAATTATGCCCAAGCGATCCACTATAAACACTGACTCTAGACTAGGGATACCCGAAGCAGTGGTATACTTTTGTGGTTAGCTTCTGCATGGCTTTGGTTAGTAATGTATCGCTACATAATTTATAAGCACTTAAATAGTCAAAAAGAGCATAATAATAATAATAATAATAATAATAATAATAATAATAATAATAATAATAATAATAATAATAATAATAATAATAATAATAATAATAATAATAATTTATTACTTATAGAGCGCTATTTACAATGACAGATCAATAGCGCTTTACAATTAATGTCTCTAATATTAAATTAAAATCTCGACTAATTCAAATATAATGATATATTACAATTCAAATTGGCTATATAAAAATTCGTACCTTAATCACTATTAAAAGATCGCCTAAAAAGAAAAGTCTTAATTGACTTCTTAAAAGTTTCTACAGATCCAATAGTGGTTTTGGTGTCACACTCGTTTCATTACCCGCGGTGCTTCTTTGCACAAAGCAATATACGGGTCATTTAAATAGACTTCTTAACCAGCAGAGCTTTTCTAAAGTAGCTGCTTTCTTTCAGTTCCAGTCAAATTGTCTAAATTTTCTACAACGCAAGTAGTCGCTTTAAAACACTCTTAGATTGAGCCTGAGGTACTAGGTAGGTGAATATTACTGAAAAACGAGTTCGGCGACTTCCAATTTTCTAGTGTGGAATTGTAGTTAGCTAGCATGATTAGATACTATTTACTGTCTAGAAAATCGCTGGGATCAGAACTACTTATCCCCCCTCCCCGCCCTTCAACAACCACCTTGGGACCGATCGTTATGTGGTGAGGTCATGCATTTTGCGAGAAGTAAGGTTTGAGGTAAGTTAATTCTCGACAAAAAGCCTCATTTTCGGTTTTGAAATTTCGTGTGAAATCCCGGGGGAGGGGGGTACTTTAGGAATTTCTGGGTGGGGATGTGCCGCTGGGATCCTAGAACCCTTAGCCTCTACCCGAGCTAGTTCAGCTGAATTGTGCTACCCTATACTGGAGTAAACTGCCCAAGTCACCCCTATCCTAGACTAGCTGTTTTCTGGCAGAAACTATTTTTTGACAGTTAATAATGTCCAGTAGCGTTTTATGATACATGTAGTCATCTACAAACGCTGTTGAGGCTGAGTCGTGAAAATTTAAACTTCCCGATTTCATTTTTTTATATTTGCGAGAAGCAATTCCTGGTTTTCTTAGTCTAGATAAACCTTCAACGGACTGGTTAATTTGGTGAAAAATACCCAAACGCTCTGATTTATTTACCCTATGCTAAAGGAAACTGCTTGCAAATGACTAGAAAACTATATCCTTCACAGCGGCACATACCTATATAGCCCAACTAACTAGCAAATTATAGCAAGGTCGAAGTTCTCCTTCAGTGTGATTTGGGCGTATTCCCCCCCCCCCCCCCCCCCCCCACCGGTGGCAGGCAGGCAGGCATTCCCGGTCATAACTTAGGAAAAACAGGTTCCCGAGCTTTGATGTCCATATAGCCCTTTTGCGTTCGTGTTTACCGATAAACACTCTTCTTACCTTCAGAAAAAAAGACCGGCTGCCTGCAGCGTAGCGGCGAACTCATGTTGACTTTTAGAAGTTTTATTTCTTCAAATGCTGCAAATGCCGCCAAATTCTGCAAACTGACAGCAAATAAGCGCTGGGACGCTACTGCCTGCATCACATGATCAGCTACTCTGCAAGTTTAATTTTGCCTGCTTGCCTGCCGAGAAAATCCCTGAGATTTAGATCAAGGTGTATCTTCTGATTGCGTGACTTGCACCGATTGAATCGTGAAGTCATTCATGCGCATCTATATAGGTTTGTGAGTCATAAATAAATGCGGAACTTTTAAGAACTCGCGATCATGCGCTTATCTAATTCAGTTCTTCAATGTTTTCTCTTTAAGGTAAGTAGTTAAATACTTTACTTTCCAAAAGAACTGAGATCCTTTTCAGTTCAGAGGTGTAAGTTTTGCAAATTGTTGCCAGTTTAAAGGAGGTAGAGCAGCAATAATGGCTGATTACACATCGTCTATGATTTTCCGAGATGCGCTTGGACTTGCATCGCCGAGGAAAAATCACCATACTATCTCCTGTTTCGATAATTTTACCTTAACAAGGTGTCATATAAGGCAAAGCTCTCCAGGGCTGAAGGCTTTGCAATTTGTTGCAAGTTTCATAGTGATAGAGTAGCAATGACTGATGACCAACTGATTGCAAAACGAAATGATATCACAGATATCACCATGTTTTCTCCTGTTTGTTAAATACCCTCTAGAAGTGAACGTCAGTTTCACACTACAGAAGGTCTACAAAGCTAGTAAAACCCCGTTGCCCATATTAAATAGAAGTTAAAAATGGCAGAAATTTATTCAATAGTTTAAGTGTTCGACGTTCTCAACGAATATCAGGAGAGTAGAAGTGTGCGTCAATGAGATCTCTTCCGCCTCCTGTATTTCTGGGGTGTCAAATAATTCAATTATGCACTCCCATGGCCCAGCTCTAAACCCGGGATAAACAGTGCGCTGCACGGTGTGTTTGCTTAGTTTCTTAGTTAGTCATATCGCTGTATAATTTATAAATACAGTAATATCCAAATATGCTTGCATGGATGCCTCGTTCCGGAGGTCGATCATAGGTTTCTTTGTCACGCAATACTCTTTGGTGACGACCTAAAGGTGAAAGAAATTGCTCAATGGGAGGAGGGGAAGAGGGCTACTAAACCCAATGGCTTTTCCATGACTGTCAAGAACTGAAAACGATGTACCCTTTCAAGAGGTTCTAGTCACTAGCTTTTTTGGTAGCACCCACAAGGTTTAACCTTGTTCCGGCCGTTCTCCTAGTGGAGAATTGGGCTGTCTGGGCTGTCGCCTCTCTGCTTCCGATGTCGCTTCTGTCCAAGATTTTAATCCTTTCTCCTTATATTACTCTCCTTTTCCACTGTTCTCCTCCAAGTCTCTCGCGGTCAAGCCCGATTCCTTTTGCCTTTTATTACTCATGTGAGAGCGATTCAAGGATCGATGTTGAAACGAATATTGGCTCAATCCCCGCTCTTATGCTAACTCTCCTTATTTGTATTACACATTAGCCTGCAGATATTCAGTATGTGCCACGAAGGCTCTTATGAAAGAACACATTCAGCTTTAGGCAAGGTTAGGCAACCAAATTTTATATTCATATTTATTTCTGAGCTCTACCTTTTAGGAAATCTCTCACAAGTTGAAATGAAATTCCAGCTGTGGTTCGTTTTCTTCTTCTACCTGTTTCATTGTTCTTTTGGGAATGTAACAGAGGAGCCAGACGAGTTTTGTGACGAGGGTCCCCCGGGAAAGTATTGTCTGCAAGATTTGTCAGGATGGCATGATTGTCACGTGGATCCGTCGACTGGCAAAATGGTGGACAAGATCTACTCATGTCCTGCCAACACTCGGTGAGTAAGGTCTAGTTATCGACACTAAAACAAAATCCCCGCCACCAGTTCTCTGAGTAAGTACAGGTCTTATAGGACACGTTCGAGCCTGAAGTCACTTTTCGAAAAGTTAAGGAGGCTCTGAACTCTACCTACATATTTTTTATTTAAACTTTGCCAAAAATTGCGCTTTATCAAATGTTCATAATTTAAAAATAACTTCACCGTGCCGTTTTTGAATTATAAGCCACTAAAGCTGTAATTATAAGGGTTGTTTGAGCAGGTCATACTGTTGCTATTGTAACCTATTGTGTTACGAAAACGATAAAAACGTGTTCACTAATGGTTGAGCAGTTTTTGATACCATGCTTGAAGCATCAAGTGATAAAGAATGTTTCTAACGACCCAACAAAATCTAAGTGCTCGAAACTGTTTTGAGCCGGTTAGAGTCTGATTATGACTGACTGTTTTCCCTCCTGTACAGATGTGCTTGTTTTTACGGTCCTGCGTGCCCAGGCTCGCTCGTTGACCCCTGCCAGCCTTACGAGCTGCCCCCTGCCATCCCGACTTTATATACCCTGTACTACAATGGTAAGGTGACCAACTGCTCGCCGCCCATGGGATGCATTGACACTTACCTCTCAGGCAGAGAGCTTCTGAATCTTAGCGAGCACAAGAAGAGAAATGATATGTATGAAAAGGCGTCCCGGCCATCCATCTTCGTTCTTCCTGGAAACGTGAGCGGTTTTTTTCAGGTTAACATCTTTTCTTATTTCTTTCAACTGTTGAAGGGTTGTTTCAAGCTCGGTGGCAGGGGGGTGGTACCTCCTTATATGGGTTATTTACGTATGTGCTCAAAGGGTATTGCAGATTTTGGTCTTCAATAAGGGTAAGGGTATTAAGAGAGAAACGGGCCGCGCACCTCTACCAAATTTTTCTGGGCGTACCGTCTCCCCCGGGCAAGGTTCAAGGTTTGCACAAGCATTGATATGCTATTCATTTAGAGACCTGGTTTAAGAGCCACCAGGAACCTGGTGCGGCCTTTTACGGGGAATGCACTTCGATTTAGGCAAAATAACACAATCAGTTTAGTTTAAGATGTTTTGTCCTGAAAAGGTCTTGCAAATTAGCTGATTGCGTTTCGTAACTCAAACACTCTTGTAGCTCAGGGTTTTCGCTTGAAGTCTGGTTGAGGGGTCAGGGGCGTTGTGGCTTAAAATTTCAATTAGCATACCTTGTTATTTTCGTAACGGCCAGACCTTTCAGCTACATGGAGTTTAGGTTTAATTACCATTTCTAAATTCTCTGCCGCAAGCAATCAAATACCGCATCAGCAGCTGGAGCTCATCATTAGGAGTGTGCAACTCTCATCAGGTTAAGCCTATGTCAAGGCATTTTTACAGATCGATCTCAGTATATTTAGGCTTCTTTTCCCACGAATAAGTTCAGACTGGTCACTGAAGTTCATACATGGGTCTGAATCCGCAGTAAATTCAAACTAAATATGGATCGGTCTGTGAAAACGCCGTGATAGGAATATGGGGTAATTGACGTTAGGCTTTTGTACATTATGCTTTTATTTCCCCACTAAAATGCTTCACCTTAATGCTCCATTTTTTCCACTAAAATGCTCGGTTTCCCACAAAAATGTCACTAAAATGCTCGGTTAATGCTCATACGTGGGGTTCTAAAAATTCATAATTTTAACGTCTAAACACAATTAACAGTTCAAAGTGCTTAACAAAAACGTATACTTAATATAAAAAGTTAACAACAACGTATGTAAAAGTTTAATACACTAAAAGATAATTTTCTGAATGATCTGTTGCTCTGTTAATCCCTTGTCCCCTTTCGATGACACTTGGGTGAACAGGTTAAGTTAAAGTCTTCATTTTCACATAAATAATAATGACATAATGATTTTTTCTATATTCTGTGGGAAAAAATATTAATTTTCTGGGAAAATGCCACTAAAATGCTCGAATAACGCTCAATGCTTTTGCCTCACTAAAATGCTCGAAAAAATGCTAGCATAATGTACAAAAGCCTAATTGACGCTCCTCATGGAATCTAATTTAATATTTTTCGCAAATTATTGACAGACCACAGTGAACTGGGACCAGCAAACATGCGAAACGGAGTTGATTAAGACGTTCCCACCGACTCAAATTCCTCAATACTACAGCTACAACGGAACGGTGGTTATCGGTCATCGCCTCTGCGAGCAGTGGATATGGAAGACTGGGGGACACAATGCAGGACAACCAACCTCCCTTTCTTCTTACTACTTGTCTTACCCGACAAATGCGGAGCAAAAGCGATATGCTGAGATCAGCGGTGCCCTAGGGCCTCTCTACGGCCTTTCCCTCTCCTTGTACGGCCTGCCACGCAGGCTAGTTGTGCCAGTAATGATAGAGAGCTTTGACAATTCCGGTCCCGTGGCTAAGACGTCAGAGCATTATGTTTTGAACATCACTTCCTTTCTGATTGGCGAAGTAGACGAGGAGTTGCTGGAGCTGCCAAGCCTTTGTTAGCGGAAAAATTTTAACGATTTAAAAAAATGTAGCTGGCTGAATCTAACTTATCGAAAGCAGTTGATAACGGAGCTCTGCCCGTAGGCCCGGAAAGCTGTCGAGCAGAGTACCATACTCATATAAAATGATTTTCTTATTGTTATCATGACTAGCGGCATTACACGTGGGCGTGTACGCACGACAAAGATGGCTTCCATACTCCAGCTACAATGGAACCTCGATTTAACGAACTCTATTTAACGAAGTCCTCGATATAACGAACGATATTCTACGTCCCGGCCAAAGTTACAGTAAAATGTATGGAATAGAACCTCGACTGCCATTCACGCATCGGTCTCCACA
>JAHPZR010028890.1:5000-7500 GCA_019787425.1 Platygyra sinensis
TTACACCTACATTATTTACTTCTAACGTTTAATGTAACCGTACAGTTGTTAAACTACCCAAAACAGAAAAGCCCATTCTTTTTCTAAATTAATCATAACAATTACAATTTCCTCGATTGTGATTGGTTTAAAAAACTCCTATTTCCCACTAATTCACTTGTCAAGCTGTTATCGGACAGTTTGTTATCGGACACCTTGTTATCGGACAGTTTGTTATCGGATAGTTCAATAAGCCAATCACCTTCAAAGATGTAGTTAAAATTAACCAATCAGATTTAAAACTGTGGTTTAAATCAACCAATCACAACCTTGGTTTCAATCACCATAGAAACAAGTGTACAAACTCCTAAATTGGGGCTTTCTTCAAAGTGGAGAATTTTTTCCCCTTGAACAATGATTATGTTTTAGAAGACAGAATTGATTTATGTTATCCTATGGCAGAAATGTTTATGCGAACTATCCAGACGAGTTCCTTTGTGGATATGTTCACATGTTCAGATGAAGTTCAGCCATCCACAGCATTGTTTATCGCTTCGCAACAACCGCGGCAAACGGAGGTAAACATCCACCCGACTGTAATACCACTGCACAGTACGCTAGTATTTCCTCCCACGAAAATCCTCATTTTGTTCAACAAAATCAAAATACAGGAACAATGACAGTAGACCAAGCCAAGTTTTCCCCTTGTATCACACGGAGAAATTTCAGAAATAAACAGTAAAACCACAGCCACAGTAAAACCACAGCCTCCAAAACATCGCCCGAGCAACTAAATCATGGATGGCAGCATAGGTAGAACGTTGTAAAGCCAAAAACATTAATGCATTTAATTGCCAGTGAAAGACGAGAATGGGCCCTTTGCAGCTTACGATCACATGGTACAAAAACCGCCATGCTGGAGAGCAAACTGCCCACTGGGACCTCCAAAACAAAGCAACTTAACTAACTATTCTTTTGTTTTGGAGGTCCCAGTGGGCGGTTTGCTCTCCAGCATGGCGGTTTTTGTACCATGTGACCGTAAACTGCAAAGGGCCCATTGTTTTACATTGCTAGCGGATACGTGCCTGTACAATCCAGCTTGATATCTGCGATTTCTTCGACATTCCCTTTGCACAGTTCGGTGCCTGCAGCTTCAGCAAATCCACCAGCTGTAGGAGAATGTTCGTCCAGCAGTTCCAATCAGTTCAAACCAAGTTTCTTCATTAGCGAATGTGGCAGAATTCACCGGTATGCCGTCATCCAATTACAGCATGGCTACAAAAATCTCTCGGCGCCATTTTAAATTTTCAATATTAAAACAGTTCAGTGTGTTTAAAAAACACCAGCAGCTTAAGAAAATCCCCGTCCCAAAAAGCCAAGGAAACGGAGAATCACAATTGACTCTGGCTCTGATGTTTACAACTTGAAGTGTGCTGTCTATTGACTCAGCTTAAAAACCTTGAATCTTGCTGGGAAAACTGCCCTGGCAAGCGTTCGGAATTTTAACCAAATTCCGGCGCAGTT
The DNA here is from genome assembly GCA_019787425.1 of Platygyra sinensis. Taxonomy (NCBI): domain Eukaryota; kingdom Metazoa; phylum Cnidaria; class Anthozoa; order Scleractinia; family Merulinidae; genus Platygyra; species Platygyra sinensis. The sequence goes on from JAHPZR010028890.1 coordinate 6,504, forward strand.
GCATGGTTGCATGGTTGCGTTTCTGACTGACATAAGACTTGTTTTTCGCTCGTCACTTGGCAACCAGCAAATCCATTTTGACTGTTGTCGATTTCAGAGCGACATTAAATGCAAATTTTCCCTTTATTTCATAACTTTGCTATTCTTCTTTTCTCGGAAATTGTAATTTTTTATGATTAATTGGTAATAAGACTTCGTGTCGTCCAATTCTGTCTGTAATCATACTTGTGATAAACGAATCGGACTCCCGCTGCGCGGTCGTCCGATTGTGTTATCACTCGTATGATTACAGACCGAATTGGACTCCACTCAGTCCTATTACCATTACTTAAATTCTCGCTCGATGTTGGCAACCTCGTGTTTTGGTTCAACCTTGCTGTACACTTCCGACCTAATTTGGCACTGACGTTAGAAATTTTATCAGACCAATGCACACATTACCTCGGAATTGCGCTGGCTTCACACTTTTCCTCTTCTTCGCTAGTTTTAGGAGGTCTAAATCTGCACTTTGCTATTTCTTCTGTGAAGCAACGTGTTCGCTCGGAACTGACTAACAGCCAGGTAACAACGTGACATCAGTTGATGAATATTGAAAAATTGTCACAGCGCAGGTGATAGGATCGTGCACATCATGCACATTGTTTTGAGGATCATATATAATAGTAGAATTGGGCAATCTTATTCAAATGATATTTAAACTAATATTCTGTGTTTTAGCTACAGTCCAAGAGAGGATTCTGCATCAACTAGTACACCCGACTCGCGTACTGTTTTTGTAGTACAACGTCAAACTTTGCACAAAATTTTACACGGGGAAAACAATTTTCCGCAACAATTGAATACTTTAATACCTTTTTCAATTCGCTACATATTTTCACAGTACTACTTCTATATATGTAATCAATCAGTCGAACTCGATAATGATGACATGGAGTCATCGAAACGTCGTTCGATCTATTTAACAATTAGATAATGAGCTCGAGATTTCTATGAGGTG
>JAHPZR010028890.1:10000-12500 GCA_019787425.1 Platygyra sinensis
ACAAATTCGGTCAAAAACATTGTATCGTTACCTAAACCAAAGATGGATGCAAAAATTCTGCATCCGCTTGGTGATTGGCAAATTCAGTGACAATAACTTTGTATCTTTACCTAAACCAAGGAAGGATGCAAAAATTCTGCATCTTGGTGAATCTCAAAATTACTTAACATCTTAACATAAAAAAAGAAAATATATATAGATCTCTTGTAACCTTACTTCAAAAGGAAATGCAAATAAAATTATTGTTGTTATTGTTGACAAATTCAGTCAAAAACATTGTACCCTTACCTAAACCAAAAATGGATGCAAAAATTCTGCATCTTGGTGAATGACAAATTCAGTCAAAAACAGTGTACCCTTACCTAAACCAAAAATGGATGCAAAAATTCTGCATCTTGGTGAATGACAAATTCACTCAGAGTGACATTGTATCTTTACCTAAACTAAGGAATGCATTATTCTTCATGCATTCCAGCTGACCAATGACATGAAGTTGCAGCCAACAACAAGGAAGCACTTAAGTGAAAAGTACACTTTGTTAAAAACGCAGTCACAAGAAAAGGAAGGACAGTAGACAGTTTTGATTAAGTTCATTTTTTACATGTTTGCCACCGCAGAAGGTTTGCTTCCACAACTACTTTTAGCTCTTTGTAGAGAATGATTTAATTTTCATTCATCATTCACCAAGATGCAGAATTTTTGCATCCTTCCTTAGTTTAGGTAAAGATACAATGTTTTTGACTAAATTTGTCATTCACCATGATGCAGAATTTTTGTATCCTTCCTTAGTTTAGGTAAAGATACGTTATCTCTGTGACGGAATTTTCCATTTTCTAAGATGCAGAATTTTTGCATCCATCTTTGGTTTAGGTAAGGATACAATGTTTGTGACTGAATTTGGCATTCACCATAGTGCAGAATTTTTGCATCCTTCCTTAGTTTAGGTAAAAATATAATGTCACTGTGACTGAATTTTCCATTTACTAAGATGCAGAATTTTGCATTTTTTTTGCATCCATCTTTTGCTTACATGTAGGTAAGAATACAATGTTTTTCACTGAATTTGTCATTCACCAAGGTGCAGAATTTTTGCATCCTTCCTTGGTTTAGGTAAAGATACAAAGTTATTGTCACTGAGTTTGTCATTCACCAAGCGGATGCAGAATTTTTGCATCCATCTTTGGTTTAGGTAACGATACAATGTTTTTGACCGAATTTGTCATTCACCAAGATGCAGAATTTTTGCATCCTTCCTTAGTGTAGGTAAAGATACAATGTTTTTGACTGAATTTGTCATTCACCATGATGCAGAATTTTTGCATCCTTCCTTAGTTTAGGTAAAGATACAATGTCACTCTTAGTGAATTTGTCATTCACCAAAATGCAGAATTTTTGCATCCATTTTTGGTTTAGGTAAGGGTACAATGTTTTTGACTGAATTTGTCATTCACCAAGATGCAGAATTTTTGCATCCATTTTTGGTTTAGGTAAGGGTACAATGTTTTTGACTGAATTTGTCATTCACCAAGATGCAGAATTTTTGCATCCTTCCTTGGTTTAGGTAAAGATACAAAGTTATTGTCACTGAATTTGCCAATCACCAAGCGGATGCAGAATTTTTGCATCCATCTTTGGTTTAGGTAACGATACAATGTTTTTGACCGAATTTGTTATTCACCAAGATGCAGAATTTTTGCATCCTTCCTTAGTGTAGGTAAAGATACAATGTTTTTGACTGAATTTGTCATTCACCATGATGCAGAATTTTTGCATCCTTCCTTAGTTTAGGTAAAGATACAATGTCATTCTGAGTGAATTTGTCATTCACCAAGATGCAGAATTTTTGCATCCATTTTTGGTTTAGGTAAGGGTACAATGTTTTTGACTGAATTTGTCATTCACCAAGATGCAGAATTTTTGCATCCATTTTTGGTTTAGGTAAGGGTACAATGTTTTTGACTGAATTTGTCATTCACCAAGATGCAGAATTTTTGCATCCTTCCTTGGTTTAGGTAAAGATACAAAGTTATTGTCACTGAATTTGCCAATCACCAAGATGCAGAATTTTTGCATCCATCATTGGTTTAGGTAAGGATACATTGTTTTTGACTGAATTTGTCATTCACCAAGATGCAGAATTTTTGCATCCATCTTTGGTTTAGGTGAATAAGAAACAAAGTTATTGTCACTGAATTTTTTATTTACCAAGATGCAGAATTTTTGCATGGGTCGTTGTTTTAGTTTACTGTTGAGTGGTTTCATTGACTTATACCATATGCAGAATTTTTGCATCCACAACTTGTTTAGCTTATTGTAGAGAGTGATTTAGCAGAATTTTTTCATCTAAAATATGTCCATTCAGACTTGGCGAACACAGTTTCTCTTATCCCAAAAATGGCCCAGTTAAATAAAAACGTTCTTGACTGTGATGATTGCCTTGTCCGTGTGATTATATATATATTCACTTAACACAGAAAAGAGTCGGAGGAATTCTTAGGTT
>JAHPZR010028890.1:20000-23171 GCA_019787425.1 Platygyra sinensis
GGCCAGATTTTCTATTCTCATGGTTCAGAGCATTCAAAAGGTGTTTGCGTGCTCATAAAACCGAATTCTCCAATTCAAGTAGAGATAGTAGAGCTTGATACGAATGGAAGATTTGTAATACTACGTCTCAAGACGCCTGGTGAGACCAACTTTAACATTGTTAATATTTATGCTCCCACAGATTATCGTGAACAAATTGATTTCATTGAATCTCTTACTAAAAAGATAATATCTCTGACTGATATGTCCAACTTAATAATTGCAGGTGACTGGAATACAACTTTTAACTCAATAGATAAGCAAGGAGGATTACCCTGGAAAGAAACTAAGTACAGGAATTCGTTAATTTATTTCATGGAAGCGGCCAATCTAGTCGATATATACCGCAAAATTCACCCAAAAATTAAAACATTCACATATGAATCAAAAACCTTGAAACTAAAATCACGCATTGATTTTTTCTTAATAAGTGGCAAATTTCAGCATGACGTTACAAAAGTGGAAACGCGAGCATCAATCGCACCTGATCATAAAGCAGTCTTTTTGAGCATTAATCTCAATGAAGAATTTAAACTGCGGCCCTGGCTTATGGAAATTTAATAAACACTCTTCTCTTCACGATGAGTGGTATTTACAGTTAATTAAAGACTATTATCCATGTATCCTGCAAAAACACGCTGATGTAACTGACAAACATTGCTCTGGTAGAAAGTGCGGTTATTTAATGGAGGATACTTCAAGTGAACATACTTTAAAGTATCAAGAGGAGTTCGGCAAGGATGTCCCTTAAGCCCCTTGGTATTCGTGGTTAGGTGTAGAAGATCTTGGCTTCAAAAAATAAGGTCCGTTGTAGCGAGCTGGTCAAGGAATAAAACTTCCGCAATCGGTAGAAGCCAAAATATAGTCATTTGCGAGATGATACAACGCTCATTTGTAGGGACGTTACCGCAGCTCAGAGAATACATGGATGTTTTCAATAAATTTAATGACATTTTCCCGGCCTTAAATTGAACAAGAAAAAAACTAAAGCAATGTGGACTGTGGTTCAGCTAAAAAAATAATAAAACTAAACCTGACCAGAATAAGACGCTCTGGTTGGGTAAGAGCTGCATGAATAATTAATGAGTTTGAGAAGGTGTTTTCAAGTTTCCCTGGAGAAGGTTTTCTAGGAACTCAGGCCCCGTCCACACGAAGACGATTGTAAACGCAAACGCTAGTAAACGCAAACTTTTTTATGCGTTTAGGCCTTCCGTCCACACGAAGACGATGAAAACGCTCACCGTAAACGCATAATTTCGAAAACCCTCTTCAAAGTGGATAAATTTGAAAACGCCGTTTATGCGTCTTCGTGTGGACGGCCGTAAACGTATATTTTCGTAAACGCTGTGAAAACGCTGACGTCAGGTGTCAGCGCCAGTCTCTTTTATTGAGTGCGTTTCCAAGATGGTGTACATACGAGTGTTGAGCTGTGTCAAAGATTGCAGGCTCAAATCGATAGCGCATGCGCGTTCGGTGTATGCCATCGTTTTATGCGCGTACGAGCGTTTTCGTGTGGACGGGTGAAAACGCTACGTAAACGATGATCGTTTTCGTGTAGACGGAGATAAAAAATATGCGTTTACTAGCGTTTGCGTTTACAATCGTCTTCGTGTGGACGGGGCCTCAGTGTTAGACAGCTCTTCGAGGGCTAATCTATTGCCTTTTTTTTCGGAAGGCTAGTGCACGTGTTAGCCACAGGACTCTTTTAGACTGATAACTGCAATCTTTATGAGGTTTTAAAATTTGTAATCATCGCGTTTCCAATCTTCAATGATCAATAAAATGTCCATTTTCGTCTTAAAAACCTGTTTCAAGATAACTTAGGCAACAATTAATCTCTTTTAAACTGGTGCTCGCATGCACCTTTTTATCGCGCAGGCAAGTCTAATGATGGTACGAATCCAAAGTGCAGTTAGATACAGAAAGCTCCATTGTGACTCAGTACCTGATGGTTCTTTCGAGGTTTTTGTGAAGAGATTAAATGCAGTACTAATATTCATTTGCGTCACTCGAGCTTTAAAGAAATTGCCTTCTCCAAACACAGATCAGTTCTGGTTGACAAAAACAGGCGTGTATCGATAAATTAAAAACACTACTGGAAATAACTGAGACATCATTTATTACATAATGTTCCCAATCATTCCGAGACTGTAGTCTCGGCGTCAGAGTGAAATATAGGAACCCGAAGACAAGGTTACATCTCAAGCGAGGCCAAGACGTTGTATTTGTCAATAATAAAGCTTCGAGCTATATCAAACAGAATTAGCCAAACCAAACGAGATTAGCTTAACCAAACAGAATTAGCTTAACCAAACAGAATTAGCTTAACCAAACAGCATATAAAAAAGACACCGCCTTCATTAATAATCAATATATTTTGAGAAAAAAATGTTTCGCTTGATACATTATAGTACGGCGAAAATATTAAGTGTGATTTAAGATTGTTTCCAGTATTCACCTGATCCAGCAGTGATTCAAAGGCTGCGTTCCTTTGGGGTGATCTGGATCAGGATCAGTGATCCAAGATCTGTCTGGATCATGTTGCATCAAAGGAACCAATGAATCCACTCTGATCGTGGAATCAATGGTTCCATTGATGCACCATGATCCAGACAGATTTTGGATGCAGCCAAACTCTTGTGATAACTCTAGAGTAGTAGACGTAAGAAAGTGGTTGAAAGATTGAAAAATCTGATTAACAGGTTCAAACAGCAAGGAAAGCTCCAGTTTAAAAGCGCCAATTACTTTGCATATTTTATTTACTTCAACTTTATTCCTTTGAGCTGAGATTTTATAAGCGATGCCCCGTTGATGTGTCAACGAGCTTTGAGATTATTTATATCGTGACGGTTTTCATTTTCATATATATTTCTCAGCGAAATTGATAAATGATATTCGTGCCCGGTGAAGATTTAGACAACTTTGCTTTGAAAATCCGATCTACTGGATGATATAAGGAAGGTAGGTTCTATGACAATCATACATAATAGCCACTGGTAGTCTAGCTGTTTTGATTAAATTTCTTAAAATAGTTTTCCTAAATGTTTCGCTAGCACCCAGTTCAATCTGTTATGCAGATTAAGCTCTCTTCCCGGTGCATCTGTGCCATGGTGAAACCGGCACACAAATAGT
>JAHPZR010028893.1:0-7500 GCA_019787425.1 Platygyra sinensis
GCATTACAGCCAGATTTGGTGGGAATTCTTCTGCGTTTTCGAAAGAATTATGTTGGTATTATGGGTGACATAGAGAAGATGTTTCCGCAGATTCGGTTAAAAGAGGAAGACAGAGATTCACACCGGTATTTGTGGAGAGATTTGGACCCCAAGCCCACGCCTAAGATTTACAAAATGACAAGGGTCACATTTGGAGTTGTTTCTAGTCCGTTTCTTGCCATTGGTACTATTCAAGAGCATGTGAGGAGGTGTAAAGAAACATTCCCTGTTGCATCGAGTGAAATTTTGAGGAACACTTACCTTGATGACTTTGCTTCAGGGAGAAACAATGTGCAGGAAACATTGAAATTGCAGCAAAGTGCTGCTGAGCTTAAGCAAAAAAGCTGCCTTTAATGTGACAAAATGGTCAAGCAATTCGTCTGAGCTTATGGATGCCATACCCGAGAGGGACAGAGCAGCAGTTAGTCTTGTCAACCTGGAAAGTGGTCTAGCAGAAGCTCATCCAATAACAAAGGCATTAGGCTTGAAGTGGAATACAATAACTGACAACCTTGTCTTTGGAATTGATGTGGACGTTGTTAAATCGAAATCAGACAGTGTACACTAAAAGAGAGGTGGCGTCTTTAGCAGCAAAGCTATTTGATCCGATTGGTCTAATCGCACCCTTTTTAGTGAGGTCAAAATTAATTCTTCAAAGTTTGTGGACCAAGGGTGTTGGATGGGATGAGGAAATTCCCATGGAAGTCTCATTGAAATGGAATCAGTGGATTTAAGAGCTTTCAGAACTTGAACACCTTCACATTCCAAGATGTTATACTGATTTGCCATTAGGTCAGAATCCTAAAGTGGAGCTACACGCATTTGGTGATGCATCAGAAGTTGCTTATGCCTCTGCAATTTATCTGAGAGTTGTTCGTGAAGATGGAAGGGCATCTACCAGTCTTGTAATGTCCAAGACCCGAGTGGCGCCTGTAAGAAAGATTACCCTTCCACGCTTAGAGTTGATGGCTGCTGTAATTACAGCTAGACTTTGTACCTATGTCAAAGGTGCAATCGATTGTGCCATTAGCCGCATTGTTTGTTGGACAGACAATTCTTCAACTTTATACTGGATCAGAGGAGTAGCCTCACAATGGAAACCATTTGTTGCTAATCGTGTTATTGAAATTCAGTCACTGTTGGATCCCAGTGTTTGGAGGTATTGTCCAGGACCACAGAATCCGGCTGATCTACCCACCCGAGGTGTATCTGCAAGTCAGTTAAGAGAGAGTCATTTGTGGTGGAAAGGACCCTCTTGGTTGCAAGAGTCCGAAAAAGATTGGCCCAAGGATTTAAGGTCAAAACCTTCCAGTGAAATTGTTGACCCAGAGAGGAAGAGTAAAGTTTGTGTCAGTTGTGTTGTGCAACCGAAAGAGCCATTTATTGACTTCATAAGGTTCAGCAAGTATAGTCGCTTGATAAGAACTGTTGCTTGGATCAGAAGATTCGTTAGCAACTCAAGAGTGAAAGAAGAGGGAAGAATTGACAGCTCTTTAACTGGTCTGGAGATACGAAATGGAGAAGAATGGGCCATGCGCACGGTGTTGGTGTACATTCGCTAATCATTGACAAATGTCCAACTTTTACTCAAATATTTTTGTTATGGACTGAATAAAAACGAAAACAATCGCAGTCATAGATGCTCTGTTATATCAGCTTGTGGTGTAGCCGTTTGACTCTCCTGTCTTTTGCCGGGTTAGCGAGGAACGAGGAGAAAGGTTTACATGACTCACTGAAATTCTCGTAGGCGGCGTTACATTTCAATCGAAAACGGTGCAGAGTTTGTAGCGTTGACAGCGTTTGCAGCTTTTACAACGTGTCTAACGTGCGTTTGGTTTCCCAGAGTAAATCGTGCCAAACGTTCCGTTTCTATTGTTTCTATCGTTTGTTTGCCTTCTATCGTTCGTTTCGTTTGGAACGTTTAGTTGCTATCGTTCGTTTGGTTCGAACGTTTAATCCGTTTTGTCTAGACGTAAATTCTTAATCAAAACATCAAGCGAGAATTATTTTACAATATGACACCTACCACACTCCATTTAACGTTCAGAAAATTAATAAAGCTGGTTAACTATTCAATTTGTACACAAGAAAGTGCCAAAGCTGTGCCAAAATTATACAAAAGACCCATGTCATCGGTTGACATCGCGGGGGATTTCCAGGGACCCTTCACGTCGCGAAAAATTGGCTAAAAGTAAATAAATCATCTGTTTTCAAGTTTCAAAAATTTCAAGTGTTTGTTGAAAAACTTCTGCTGTCTTCTGCTGAAGTCAACATAATTTGCTCTATTAGCTACAATAAATGTCATCACAAAAAATAAGATATATCAACTGTTAAAGCATTTAAAGAAAAAAAAATATATAAATCGGAGAAAAACCTGCTTCATTCACTGTGGAATTTTGCTAGCTGTGGGAATCAAAGATTGTGATTGGCCAGCCTGTAATTGTATCTTATCAAAAATCAACAAACATGAGTCAACACAGACGTTTCGTTTGAGTTCCGTCTAGCTTTCAATTCGAAGGTACAAAAGTTTCGTGTGTAGTTTAGAATCAATATTTCTTCCCAAACACGCCTAAATGTAACAGAAGTTGACATGACATGAGTATAATGCTGGCACCGTAAACCACGACACTTTCAGCTGATCCCAAGTTCAGTGAGTTCAAGCCTCTCATGGCATTTGGCTTGTCACGCAAATTTCAGGAAGAGTAGCGTGGTTCCGGTTCAGTTTGGAAAGAAACATACTTCATCAGTCAGTCTTCCAAGTACCATTTTCAAGCGCTGTAAATTTACTTAAAACATTTTGCACGTTTTTACAATGCATTCTACAGTCTGCATTTTGTACTGAACGAATGTTGAACATTATCTTCATTAATTAAAATTATCTATGCGTTGGAAGAAACACAATTTGTTCTTCTTAAAATATGTAAAAATGTGCATTCGTTGGACATATAATTAATGCGCCAAAGTCGTGCCTAAACTGTGCCAAACTGTCAAGTATGTATGCAAATTCTGGGGGTATAACTTATGGGCGAATGTCATAAATGGAACAAATTAATTAACTTTTCTGTATTCCTCGTTCTAAATGATACATGTACTCAAAGTAGAAATGAAACGAACGATAGAAACGAAACGCACGATAGAAACATTGCAAACGATAGAAACGATCCAAACGATGGAAACGAAACGAACCAAACGAACGATGCAAAGGTTTTCACATGCAGGACCAAACGCTAATGTTTGAAGTTGAATTTCGAACCAAAACTTTGGTTGAAGAATATCGATGTAACGCTAGAAAATCAGTTTTATCTCTGATGATGTTGACTTTCTGTGAAAAATACTTATTGGACTTGATTCTGCAACTCATGTGCACCTTGATTTTCAAGACTTTTGTCTCAAAATTTTAACTTCAACGGAAATAATCTCAAAAATTTCAAGCGCGTTCACTCCTCTTTTTATCGTTAATTTCATGTATGGTGTTTTCATTTTGTTTTCAATTAAAAGTAAGTAGATATTCAGCAATTGTTTCATTAGGAGATAAATGCACATATGATTTACTTTCCTTTTATGTTGTCAGATTGTTCTAGCCGTCCTTCAATTTTATAATCCACCGTGTTTTTTAGCGTTACATATTTTGTAACGGCTCTGTACACCAACACCGTGCGCATGGCCAATGGTTGGTATCTCAGGTACAAGCAGCAAGTTTTCCTGAAGAAATTGCGTCAAGTAAACAGCATGGTCTAGTGAAGGACAGCAACCTGGCCAATTTAAACGCGTTTATGTGTCCAACTAGTCACTTTCTTCGTGTTGGAGGAAGAATTCACAAGTCACTGTTACCAGAAGAGGAGAAGCATCCTATCATCTTGCCTTCTAACCATCCTGTTGTTAAGTTGTTGATTGAGGATGTTCATTGCCGTGAACTCCATGCTGGAGTTGAACATACTTTGTCAGTTTTGCGACAGAGATTCTGGTTGATCAAAGGACGATTGACCGTCCGTCAGACACTAAGGAACTGCCTAATTTGTCGCCACTACCAAACAAAGCCCTTTGGTCAGCAGATGGCACCACTTCCTGAAGACAGAATTAAGCCTGCACCACCGTTCACTAACGTGGGTTTAGACTTTGCTGGGCCTCTGTATTTGAAAGACAGTGATGAAAAAGTCTATATCTGTTTATTTACATGTGCAGTTACCCGTGCAGTACACTTGGAGTTGGTATGTGATATGACGACTGAGCAATTTCTCCTTGCTTTGAGACGCATGATTGCAAGAAGAGGAATGTGCAGCATTATTTGGTCAGATAATGCAAAAACTTTCAAGGCAGCTAACAAGGAGCTACTGCGATGTTGGAGAGTATTGGAATCAGACCAGACCCAAAGTGCTTTGTCTGAAAAGAAGATTCAGTGGAAGTTCATTGTGGAGAGAGCTCCATGGTGAGGTGGTTTTTATGAACGGCTTGTAAAGAGTGTCAAGACGCCACTGAAGAAACTATTTGCCAAAGCAATGTTAGATGCCGAGCAGTTAACTACTATTTTGGCTGAAATTGAAGCACAGTTGAACAGTCGTCCTCTTACTTACCTTGGTGCAGACCCTGATGACTACAGTGTGATCACCCCTCCACAGATTCTGATTGGCAGAAATCTTCAAGCGTGTCCGACTAAAGACACTCGTGTTTCAGAACAGACGTCAAGAGCCCTCACCAAATGTTTTCAGTATCATCACAAGCTTGTGAATGGATTTTGGAAGCGTTCGCATGCAGAGTATCTGAAATCCTTGACACCCCTAAAGAGATGGTATAAGATTGGTCGTGAAATCCGCAAAGGCGACTTGGTCCTTGTGAGTGAGGATCGCGTAGCTCGGGGTCAGTGGTCACGTGCACGAGTGGAAGACACCCACACAGGCCACGACGGTCTTGTCCGGTCCGTTACTCTGCGTACCTCATCTGGAAGTCTTACTCGTCGGCCAGTGCAGCGGCTACACCTGTTTGAAGCCTGTGATGCGGACTTAGCTGCTGAACTTACTTGAACTTTATGAGACTTTGTTGAACATTTTAGTTAAACTTTATTGAACTTTGTTGACAAGTTATATGTAGTGATGCACTCCCTGCATCGGGCGGGAGGATGTTCCGAACTGAAATTTGGTGTGTTGTGGACTGGGTCCGAGTCGGAAAACAAACAAATGAAAGCTCGACGTTCGGGTTGAAGAGCGGATGTGTAATCTGTTAATTTATGTTGTGTTTATGGAATAAATCGTTCAATTACATTGAACAAACAAGGATTGAAAAAAAATAAAGAATAATAAATAACTAAAACTTTCATCAGTGGGGAGACGAAATACAAATATTATGATACACTTATTTATTATCCAACTGCACTTCGCAGAATACAAATAACACTTAAGACGAGTACAAGTATCACTTGGTATTTGTACTTCAGAGGACCTGTTAGACAGGTTTCTTGCCGTTGACCAATCAGTTAGCTGGATTTCCTGCGCCAATTCCATTCCGCTTCCGCTGACAGACTGTTTCGAAGAATTAAAATACTGCTACTTGACAGGTTCAATCACTGTTGGATGTGTTATAATAAATTCAACAAAACAAAATACCTTGCAAACAGTGAAAAAAACTATGGTGTTACTGTCTTGAGTTGCACTAATATGCATTTAATGTCGATACCCATTTTAACATTTTCTTTTTAAAATTCAATGTTAGGGAAACATCTACTAATCGTGTATGTGTATCAATTTTATTGTAACCGAATCTACATACAGGAAAAACTACAGGATTCCAATTATATGTTAAAAATCGTAAGCCACACATGTTCGCATCGCGGGCCCATTTTTTTGACTTAGAGGGAAAAATTTTACAATACATTCACAAAGATTTGCTGATTTTTTTGGCTGAGAGTGCCTAATCCAGACAAGGCGAAAGTAATGATTTTTGGCAGCCAAGGAGTGTCTTCAAAATTATTGGACTTTAAATTATCCCTACTAGGAACCTGGCTCAATCAGTCAAAGACCTTGGAGTAAATTTTGATCCAATGCTATCTTTTGATAATCATATTTCTAATGCAGCATCGTCTTGCATGTCGTAACTATCTCAAATAAGTCACATTAGATTCATTTTTAATAAGCAGTTGCTTGAAACCATAATAAACATGCTTGTTTGTATTAAATTATATTACTGTTCGTTAGTATGGTCATCCACCTCGGCCTGTAATGTTTGTAAATTACAGTAATTCTACTATTCAATACGTTCAAAACTTTGCCGCGCGAATTTACGATCTGCAACGAATAGAAGTATGACCATATCTCTCCTGAATTAAGAAATCTACGTTGGCTGCGGTATAACACAACTGTTTTGTCGAGATGCTATCTTGACATTGAAATGTATGATGGGTCAAGTGCCTGAGTACTCAGTGACCTCTATGTTAATAACAAGACGCAGCGTATCTGGACGTTCGTATAACCAGGAACTTTTAACGGCTAAACATTCCTCTTCAAACTGCAACAGGACAGAAAATGTTTTATTGTAGAAGTGTTTCGACCACTTTCTGAAGATTTCTGAAGGTTCTCCAAAATTGTTCTGAAGGCTAGACGAACGTTTCCGAACATTTTCCGAATATTTCCGAGGAGGGACCGATAATGTTTCGATCATACCGCAACACATCTGAGTACTTTTTAAGAGACTATGTAGCTATAGTAATGGCAATCTTCAGACTTGTGAAAACAACATGTTATGTTCACGTGTGAAATAAATATAGATTACTTCATGGAAAGTGCGCACGTACGGTATTTACGAACGAGTTGTTGACGTATCAGAGAACGAATGGGTGAATGTAGCGAACGAGTGAGTTTTCTGATACAAAAACAACAAGGGCATAAATACTGTACAAAGCACTTCCCATGCTGTAATTTGGTTATTTCATACTTACTGAGATTTTCAACCCCAACCAGATTTTCACCCTTCAATCGGCAGAACAAATATCAAGTTATGTTTTTATTCCGTCTGAGTGTAAGCACTTGGTCGCTTCTTCAGATCCTAGTGAAAATATTTTTCGTAATGTTTACCTCGCTTCACCTGCGTTTAATTTGTTTCCCTTGCCTTGCTCTTTTTAAGTTGTTTCCTTCAGTTTAGAAATTCGCTAACCAAGCTAACCTCGCGTCTCGTCGGGGTTTTGTCGGAGTCTTTTTGCTCTGTTCTTCCTGGATGTACTTTTTAATGGGTTTATCTAAAGCGATAAACCTGTTCAAACTTTGTCTGTGGTTTATGGGTAGTTTTCAAGAAAACTTGAGTAAACTTGTTGAAACTCTACAAACTTTTGTGAATGAAGATAAGAGGCGCCAACAACAACATGAACGCGTTTGCGAACTGACTGATTCATTTTGACAGCTGATTTCTGATTGGATGAAACGCTTTTCCCACGTGTGAGAAAGTCGTTTTGCGATTGTGATTGGATGAAGAAACTTT
>JAHPZR010028893.1:15000-20722 GCA_019787425.1 Platygyra sinensis
AAGTTCTTGGGGAATTCTGTTTTTCTTTTTGACGTTGCATGGAAATTTTCCTGAGGCAATTTCACTTTGTGGGCAGGAGCCATTTACCCAAGTAGAATGGCTAGGGTAACTGCGCCTATTTTTTTTATTGAATCATAACTGATGTCTTAATGTGATCACGTTTGTTAGGATTACTGCTCTTTACAAAGCAAGAATTTGTGTTTGGTAACTATTATAGTGATTTTATTCGACCCGTGAAACAGTATCTTACAGTAAATACCATGTAGTTGCAAAGTAAATAAAACTATGGAATTATCAGTAAGTTGTTTTATTCGGTGAACGATATAGTTTTTTTGTGACGATTGTGACAAGTATGAGGTCGAACAAGGCTAAAAAATAACAAAATATAGCAAAACAGTACCAGATAGCTATAAAGTTTAAATTTGAACCAGGGCAACTAACTTCTTTCTAAGCAAGGCTGTAATAGTAGGCTAGCATAAAAGTGATCAGGTTAGAACTAATTGTAAACTTCTCTTGCCCTTCTGTTTGGAATAATCTGCATGAAAATTTAAAAAGTAGTTTTGCATTTATTAAAACAAGCAATAAAGGAAATTTTCTTATCCTCTTATATTTGATGCTAGCCTAGTATTACAGCATTGCATAGAAAGAAGTTAGTCACCCTTATGTCAGCCTTTTAGACAACAACAACAACAGCTTTATTTATCCCTTATTTAAAATTAAAATTACATTAAATTACAGTGACATGTTAATTAATTTAACAAAGAAATAAGGGTAACTGACAACCTGAAATAACCTGAAATAGTTATATCAATAGTTAGAGTTGATATACTGCTCACTTTCAATCGGTAAAGGCCCCGATGCTGACGACTTGAAGTGCAGTTTTAAGAAGTGACTTATCGATATCTGCTACAGCTAAGGAAAAGGGTGGATTCATTGATCAAAAAACGTTGCAAGACTGCTGGAAAGTATGGATTTGATTCTTGTTATCGCCTAATTGTTGAAACGCAGAGCCTCAATCAGCTCACTAGCGAGGAGCAGAGAATTTTGTCAGAAGACCATGCAAAAACACAGCTCTGCTGTTGCTAAAGTTCACTATCAAAAGCAACGATCCTGTGAAGTTGCTTTGAAGGGTCTCGAGTGCCTACAGAAACTTCAAGGTTCCAAGGGTTCAGAAGTGGGCGAGGACGTCCACGCAAGACTCGGAGATTTGACGTCCGAGGCCGGGCCTTCAGTTGAAAGAGTGCAAAATATCAGCTCCTCCCCCAAAAAGGACCCGCTGCCTAAAAGAATTTTGCGCTCTCACAACAACGTTCGTCGCGTTTTGAAATTTACAAAAGAAGATGACGATTTTCTAAAGGAAGGGATAACTAAGCACGGGTTTGGACAGTGGACTGCTATTTTGAGAGATGACGATTTCCAATTTCAAGAGGGAAGAACAGCGGACTCCTTAAAGAAAAGGGTTGGAATGAAAGTGGCCCTAGTTTAAACATCCTCATCGTCATATATATATGTGACATCGGATCTCATTTACACCGGAATTGATAAGGAAAAAACTTTGACCAAGGACACATTTTAAACATAACCAAAAATCTTATAAATTCAGATAGCTTTGGTATCAACAATGGTTGCCATGGCAACGGCGACATGGCAACGGCGAAGGAGGTCAAAGACACCCTATTTCGATCCATCTTAAGAAATGTAAATAAATGAGATAAACTGTAAGCACAGTTGCATGTAAAAACACATCCTTTTAACTCGAAATTCACTTACATAGCCTCTTACAAAATAAACGTATCTCGCGTAGTAATCAATTTATGAGCTAATTCATGCAATCCAAGGAAGGAAAAGAAAACGATTCTCGACGGACAACTCAAAGTCTGCTACTATTGTACTGATGTAGCATAAAAGTGAACTCTTAATCGACTGGCTGCTAAGTTGTCTGCAGGGAAGTCTTGCTCTCTTCATGCTGTAATGATTTTGTCAGAACAAAGCAGAGTTGCTCCTGATTTAAACGAATCGAAGATGTGATATCACGGGGAATAAATTTGAAAATCGCAAAAACTTAAAAAAGAAAACAAGCAGAGTTTCATTTAGTACCTAACATTGCGACGCTTTTCTTTAGACCAATAATGGCTTTGTAGCGGCGTGTCAAATACTCTGAGCCATAAATAATCTTTTCATGATGTCCATCGCATCAGTTTCCTTTAATAATAGGCCACGTTCGATATATCAATATTCAAGCATGGCTCCGAGGCTTTCGGGTCAAAATTGCAAATTATCAAGTTTTTTTTGTCCCTCAATTCCCAAAAGAGACTTAGATACAAAGAAAACAACACCAAATATAGAAGTTTGACCTGAAAGCCTCGGAGCCATGCCAGAATATTGATATATCAAACGTGGCCTATTATCTATCAAGATAATAGGTGCCATTGATTTTATTATCTGGTGATTACATGACTTCAGCTGCAGTCACACTGCACTTAAAGCATGCAAACAGCGAAAGCAAGTGACCAGATCAAAGGTATTCATCTCGCTAACAATATCTTGGTAGCAATTTTTTCATGAAACAAAAAGTTAGCCCTGCTCATTTGAGTTCAGAAGCTGTGAATGAGAGTCTGATTGTTTAGTTTCAAGGTCAAGATCGAGCTGCAACGATAAACAATGGTATACCGCACACAAAAAAAACACAAATTTTTTCAGCAAGAGTTGCCCATTGAGGCTTTAGTTAACAGTAAAGGGAACAAAGACTCCAGTAAAATCAAAACATGTATATACAAGGGCATATCTAAAAAGAGAATTTTCTATTCATTCTGTAGAAAATCATAGTAGTCTCGAAACCTTATTTCTTTGTAAGCTAAAACTCTTCTGAAATGCCACTGAAGTCCACAAATGCAACAGTTATGACAGAAAGTCAAGTCAACTGAAAAAAGAATATCTTTCTTGCACGTTTCTGCAAAATCCGCCAGATCCGTCCTATATACTGCTTTATAAGAGCACTTAAACTTACAGTTTGACATGACTGTTAGCCAATTGATAATATTTCCAAACAACAACGGATGTCACGGATTTTGCGTATGTCAGTGCTGCAGCACTTAAAGGGGCTAGGTCACGGCCTTGCGCAAGGGGACTGGGTACGAACACGATTGAAAAAAAGCTGAAAGTCTTTTTTCAAAATTTCCGCCATTGGCGTCGAGTTGAAAGCAATCTGTTCAATCCTGAGCAATCGCGGTGTCGAACTTCTCCAATCGTTTAGCAGCTTCAAGGGCATTTATCAAACTTTATTTTGACGTAGTTATTTTTACCTTTCGCTGGACTTTTCGGTTATAATTCCGATGTCATCCTCTAGTGGTGGAAGTCGTGGTGGACGAAGGGCCAACTCAGGCCGCCAGATTCTCACCCAGACAAGCTTTTCCTTCGGAAAAAAATGCGTGAGTCTAAATTTACGCGAATAAGAGTCAGCAAAGACATTCATTCAACGTGGAACACGCTTAAGAGCAGCAGCACCTTCAAGACAGATTCGACATTCGCTGCTCATTTGTTGTCGTTGGAGCTTCGACGAAGAGAAAGGTGAGTAAGATTACGATTCATCGATTGTGTTGCTAATGAGAAAAGGTTATACAAGACTCGACAGTTCTAATGTTGCTATAAATTTTTTATTTATACGTCTTTACTTGACCTCCTCGTCAGTTACTAAAAATAGCGTGACCTAGCCCCTTTAACTTACAGTTTGACATGACAGCTGCCTAATAAATAAGACTTTTCTAAATGTAGTGGATTTCACGGATTTTGCGGATATGAGAATCATTATTATTACTAATACCTCTCTTTTTTACTGTAAGTATCTAATAACAATAATAATTTACTTTTCTTTTTAACTGTAAGTATAGATATATATTTTAAAAAAGCATTTCTGCGAAATCCGTGAAATCCGCTGCATTGGGATATTTTTGGAGACAGTCTGAACTTCCAGTTTTACATGGCAGTCTGAAGCAGTACCGCCAAATCCGTGAATACCGTCCTATTTGGATCTTTTTAGAGAGGGCTGGACCTTCCAGTTTCAAATGGCAGTTGGCCACTTAGTAAGATATTCTAAATACCACGGATTTTAAGGATTTAGCGGAGATATGAATATGTTAACTATGCATTCTTCTCTTTATTACTGTAAGTATCCCTTATAAATATTACATTTATTCTAAAAGACATTTAAGGAACGGGGACATTTGGGAAACGATCCATATCCATTTCGCGCCAAATGTCTTCCTTTCCTTCATCCAAACGTTCATTTTCTTCTGTGAGTCACCTTCCTTGTCTTCTTCGTGTCCTTCCTTGTGTGATTCACTCTAGGTCAAACTGTAACAGCCGTAAAGTGCATCGTTTATTCGTTTAGATCAACGAGGGAAACGCTCGACACTGTTCTGTTTACAATACGAAAATTCGTGTTACCGTAACCTTGATTCATGAGTGTTCGTAATGTTCAATTCCTTTGATTCTCCGTAAGATCCTTAGCAAATGTCAGTCCGGGTTAGTGTTCCTTTGACCATACACAAGGGAAATAAACGTAGTCAACGAAAAACGTGTAGCGCCGAGGTTTGACCTAAACTGGAATGAACCTCGATCAAATCACGTGTCCCAAACGCTCGGACAGACTGGTCCGATTACACAGGATAACCAAATGAAACTGGCATTTACAGGACCACAAAAACGAGGAACAGTCGATACTAGAGGAACATTCCTTTTGGAATATAGGAACAGCCAACGAAACTTAAAATCAGTGAAAAAATGAGAAAACGACTACAGAAAAAACTCCAAAAAGGGTAAGTCAAGCGCTTAGGAGAAATGGAAACCATCATTAAAATTTGGTGAAGTTTTGTTCCGCTCAAAGGCAGCAAAACGTGCAATAATAAAATTTTGGGAAATGTATAGGAACTTGAGACGCTTCGCAGCTTGTCACCACGTGCAATATCTCCGCTGACCGGTATCGTGGATTCTCAAGGAACTCATGCGGACGCGGCTGTGGACGCGAGAAAACGGATTCCTACATAGGAGGGTAGGCAATTTGAGATTCAAAAGTTAAAAGAAAATCGAAAACGAAATTGAATTAGCGCATCCAATGGTATGACCACTCGTAGATTAACGATGTGTCGTTTTCTGTCATTGTTTCGATCAAAGCAGAAGATTGCAACGGACGGTATCTGCACGGAAGCAAAGACAGCTTCGTAGTGGTTTACCGGGTGGCACAATGCTCAGTGAAATCTAATATCCTCTGGCATCTCAAGGGTCTGCTACCCATAATCCTCCACACCTCGTCTGCTAGGATTAGAGGTTAATACGAGCCAAGGGCTATGAGCTGGCGAAAGTCATGTTACAGCGGTTTTGAAAGGCAAGATTCTTAAGGTGAAACAAGCAGTCAAGAATGGCTAGTGAAGAGTTTTCTTGAGCGCTCCGGTGGCCAAACAACTTGCCGAGGCAGAACGTCAGAAGCAGATCCGGACAATGAGGAGTTTAATGACACGAACAAAATCTCGATGACGATGCATGATGTATTTGGAAGACATGCTTCAAGGATATAAACTTTACCAGTTCGAGTACTTTCCCCTTCTTAATTCGGGTAGGACAAAAACCTAACACATCACGCTACAACTAAAGGTGGCCTCTGTGAAATTTCCAGCAAGGCTTCAGCCTTTGTTAGTACCGGGGTACAGGCGCCCCACTCGCTGTAACC
>JAHPZR010028897.1:0-17500 GCA_019787425.1 Platygyra sinensis
ACTGCTGAACTTTGACAGTTCTACTCACCGCAATTCACGCCGCTTAGAAATTACTGAAAAAAAAACAGCAACAAAAATGTTCTGAGAAAGGCAAGTTTTCAAGTCTTGTATAATCTCCTGATACCTCAAAAACTGATTTTTGTCTGGGACTGTATTAAGGGTTTACATCAATAAGGGACTGCAAACATATCAGTTAGCTTCATACCTTTATTCCTCCCGCGCACGTTATGATAAGCCAGGACAACTGGATCAGAACCGGGCGGGGTAACGTTAGAATTGACTTTACGTAAGCTTTACTCAAAATTAAAGTGGTGCCCTTATCCGGCTGAAGGTCTATAAAAGGCTAGAGATTTCACGAGGTGAACAGTAGAAAACGGCAGTGAAAAGTATCATTATGACTTAGTTATTTACGGGGCCCTTTCAAAGTATCTATCTCGGGAAGACACGAAATTAAACACCACGAAATCAATCAAGTATGAGAAAAAAAATTGGAATCCATTTGTCAATTTAGTAAATTCCAGTGGTCGCCATTAAAAAGTACAGACAGAAGAGCCAGGATTACTTCAACGGCTAAATAACTTTGTTGATTTCCATTTCAGTAGGACGTGTCTAGAGACTAAAAAGTAACTATTGCAATACCTGGACCTCGACGTATTCTCCAGTGGATAACACTTATACCAACTATGATTATCACCAATAGGATTATGACACTGAGATAAACAGCATGAAGAATCTCCAATTCGACATCACATCTAACAACTGTGGGTGATAACATTGCAATCAAAACGACAAATAGGAACATATTTTTAGATACGCCTTACAAAAAGAGTCCTGCTTGACAAAGCATATCTTTAAATGTATGACCGAATTCTTTTATTACCTGTTTTATTCTGGCTCGCAGTCGATCTTCTGGACTCTAAAATAGCAAGAAAATAGACATAAAACTAGTATTCAAGAATGTACCCACGTTTGAGGACAATAATAACCACTGCTCCAGTCTGTAACCACCAAAAAGTTAAATTCCAGTTAGTTGTTATATTGTAGCGAAAAAGACATTCAGTTTAACTAGCGAGGTAAATAAGTAATGCAGAACAAGGAAAAAAGCCATCACTTTACCTTCCAGAACATTGATTCTCTTTATATTTTGCTGTGTTTTCAAACTTTCTCCATATTTGTTAGTTGCCGTAACCAAAAATTCATACTGCTGGCCTCTTTTAAGTGTGACGACGTATCCAAGTATAGAAACATCATTAATGACCTCAAGCTTTCTCCAATCTCCTACGGTATCGTTACTGGTAACGTTTCGCATATACAAACTGTATTGTGTGATGTCCGCTCCATTGCTGTTTGGCCTTGTCCATTTTAAAGCCACTTCATCGCTGTGTATCTCGGCAGACAAGCCTATAATGTCTGGTGTCTCGGGAATTCCTAAGTGATAAAGTTATTCAAGAAATTGTTTCCAACCAGTCGGATGAAATGATTTTAGTGAATATTTACTGTAATATCGCATTCTGCGAAATAATAGCGGAACTCCGGCGGGCCTTCGGGCTCCATGCTAAATAAACAATAAATAATGATATACTTTTCATTCAAAGAGGGTAGCACCGAGACTAATGAGAAACTAATACAGAAACTAATAAGCTTGTGGCCCTCTATCTAAAATTATGACAGAAACAAGATTCGAAAAATACGAAATGTTTATACAAAATAAATGAAGCTAAGGAAATTTCAAAAATTTGATAAATTAGGCGAGTTTAAAAAAGCGTTACAAATAGAACTGCTCTGATGGCGGAGCACCGGGGGCCCAAGGGGCCGCCAAGGGGAGCAGCATAACTATAGGAACCGGATGGCATGCTTGCATAGAAAGAGAAACCCATGCAACTCTTTTCTCAGTGATTGTCAACATGGCTAACGGCATGGATCGTGGGCGCGTGCGCCCTACGACGACGATGACGTCGCGCATCATGGCCGCCGTACACCAGCTAATACCAAGTCATGCAGTATTGGTTTACAGCATATATCTTTGATATTTAACATAGCCAATTCACACATCTCAAAACAAGGTATCTGCTGACCAGTATTACGTGACCATATTGTGGGCTCATATTAAGAGCTCATCGAGGTCTTGTGTTATTTTTACAAGTTTTCCGCCGATGTCATGTTAATTTATTGCATTCATTACCAAGAGCAGAGAGGCATTTTGTTTGCGCATGTTGCACATGTTCCGTGAGTAACCGCTCTTATGCGCCTGCTCGGCGCATTCGAAAAATGGTGATGTTTGCGGGAACTTCTCTGGTAATGGGAGCAGTCTTTTTCTTTTTTCCTTTGTAATTTGAGTGAAAGCGTTAGAAAAACAACCAAATGGTTTTGTGGAGTCTAGTAGAAAGTCACAACCAAGTCCGTTTCAGAAGGCCAAGACCTATACAAACGCTTCGAATCTTGTTTTGGAATAGTTGTAACAGGGATCAAGGAATATTTGTGAAGGATGCGTTGCAGAAGGCCTGTTCAGCAGCTGTCTGGAGTATCTACTGAAATATTTGAAGTTTTTTTCCGGGCTACAGATGTTTCTTATAGCTTCACCTATTAGCGAAAAAATCCTCGAGCAACTGTGTCAGTCGGAAAATAAAAATTTCTCACAAGTTTATTGACATGCTTCTCAAACAGAGACAACGATTTAATACCCAGACAGAAAAAGTCAATGTAGAGTTGAGAAAAGTTATAACGTAGTAGAACTAGAGAAAGGTTGTTTATAGCCATGGGGAGGTTTCTAGAGATGGAAGAAAAATTAAGGATAATATCAGAAAGCAAGTTAACTGAAATTATTTAGTTCCACCTGTGAAAGTCACATTTGATATGGAGGCTATAGTCAAATTGGCAGGAGTCAAACACTAAACAAATGCACTTGAGAGAACTACAAAAGAAATTATTTAAACTCAGAATTAATATAGGTAATCATAAGGTTTCGAGCTCAATTTGGAATTAATTTGCACCAGTGAGTTTTTCAAAAAGCTGAAATTGCGCGAGCACGCTTCCGCGAGTGCAATTTCAGCTTTTTTAAAAACCTCACAAGTGCAAATTAATTTCAAGTTGAACTACAAAAAACCGTATGAATACTTATTAATAATATACCGGAAGATCTTTCTTGAAGCCATTTTTTCGCATTCGAGGAAACTGTATTCAAAGTTTCCCTACATCATCGTTTTACTTGACATTGGCTTAGAAAATGTCCCATTGCCTTTCAACAAATCGTAATCCAGAAATACGATGTGTAATTTGCAGCGGTGTTACACTTGAACTGCACTGCTTTCAGCACATCAGAATCGAGTAATTTTTGTGTGGCTTAAACGAAGTGTATAGCCACAATATGGCATCATCTGATTTATTTACTCATTTATTTCTCCACGAGAGTCGAGCGCCTGTCACGTCGTCTAGTGTGGTAGCCATTTTGGTTGTAAGCGTGGTCTCAGGTAATTTTTTCAGGTGATCGTTTCGTGAATTAGTTCTCCTCACAGAAGCCAACACACCCAGACCCGGCTTGTGTTATAATCGCAGCTTGTGCAAGATATTTTTACACTCTGAAAAGTACGTGCTTGAATCTTCGAAACGGGTTGTACAACACTGGAAGGAGTCATTGCACTAACTATCGGCTTGATCTATCGGTGCGGGTTGCACCACTGAGAGTTTGAAAGTGCCTGAAGCCACCTGAACGTGTCACAAAGTGTAATAGACTGTATTGTACTTGAATTCTCCTTGCACTGTTGACAACTCACGGAAGCATTTCAAAGGGTTTGTTGCTTGCCCAAGATCAAAAAAAGGAAGTATGGGGGATCAATACCGGTCAAAGATTGGCTCTCATGACTATTTCATGAAAACAAAGGATATCTTGTCACGTTTTAAGGATCATTTTTGGAGTGTAATGCTTATGGTGTTTTATTTAAATGTATTTTACTTGCCCGTATTGAAACAAGTTGTTGGACAATGCAAAATGTGGAATGATGTAATGTTTTGGTTTTCACAAAAGTAACAGTATGTGCTAACTAACCGTCAAGGAAATGAAGTACTCTGGTGAATATGCTGGTAAGCAATGCAGTGTAACAATGTCACTTACTGCTGTTATTTATCATCACATGGAAGATATCAATTTTTAGACTTCTGCCAATTTGAAGACCGGTAATATTCTTACCATTGGAAATAATCTGTACATGTAAATTTCTATAACATGTTCTTTCCAGACAAATGATTATTTGCTTTTAACTGATGTTCCATGTAAATATATATCAAACACGAAAGACAGTGAGAGACGCACAGCGGAGTATCTTTGACGAAATTCGAGGTGTTTGGATAACGTACCAATGAAACACTATCTTGATGTGTTTGATATATCTTCTCAATCGAAACAAAAACTGAGGAGTAAACGTAGAAGTAAAATCGTCAAAATCTACTTATTTAGACCGGGTATCCAAACCACCGTCACGGTTGGGATTTCCTTTGTCTTAACTTGATGAATTATTTATCAATTTACAATAAAGCCGGTATACACATTACAATAGGTATTAATAGGAAGTTTGACAAGTTCATGACATCAAATGATCTATAATGGGCCATTCATGTCTCTTTAAAATTTTCTGACAGAAATGTTTTTAAATTTTCGACTTAACTACAATTGTTGTTTAATAGCCATCGGAATTAGTACAGTTGCAGTAATGTAGAATTCAGAACAAAGCTTTAACATTTTTTACGCTCATTTCAGTGATTTGCACGAGATGCCCCATTCATTTGGGAAATGCACTTTGCTTACCATAAAGGAATTGGAAACATTGTATCATATTTGCAAATTTCATGCTTACAAATAGGGGTTGTTCCATTGAAATTAAAGGTGTCTTTTTCAGAGATAGTGAACTTGACCCGCATAATGTTCATGAGAGTCCAAAAATTAAACATTTGCCTTTCAGTGATATGAGAAAAGGAGAAAGGCAAATGAAAGTAAAGAATCTAACGAGAAGAAACCAAAATGTGCAAATGAATCTTCTGAATCTACAATCATGGACAAAAGTCTTGGGACAAATTTACATTTGTGGCGCTTTTTCACACGCGCCAAACAAACAGTCAGGCGCGAATTCATCTACACTTGTTCAGCCCCTCCTACCCCCCCCCCCCCCCTTTCTACAATGTTGGACAAGTGTACTTGCTATTTCTCTAGAGTTTCAACATTGTATTGGGGGGGGGGGGGAAGCAACGCCTTTTCAAACGGAAAACAGTGCTTTTTTAAAACTCCGTTTTAAAAACGCAGATAATTAATGCAATTACACAAGTGTCCCAAGGAATATTGTCCACGACTGTCTGATTTTTACGTCTCATGGCAAAATGCACAATTACGATGTGAGTGTGAACATCTGAGTTTAGAAAGGCATTTCTTAGAGCTTTTACTCGGCTTTTTCGTATGGTTTTTAATGGTTTTGGACCTGCCGGGAAAGGTGTTGATCTCACATAATATACAAACTTTTGTATGTGATGGCAGTGATAATGGAGTCACTTGATTTGGATACGTAACGAATTGTTAACATTGATGTACAGTTCTTCACAAACTTCAATATTTCATACGACAAATCTGGTATTTAAGCCCGGCAATCTCAGTGATCACCTTAACAGTTATTACAGCTTGTTTCAGTGAGTACAAATATATTGAGGCGCTATACTCTTCGAGTAGTGACGTCAGCGTTCACTGGTCATCGCGCAGTGCTCAGCGGCGAAGAAAGACAGTATTAATTCAATTTCCTCAAAGTATCGACTAAGAATGCCAGCGAAAATATTTTTCAACACGACAGTTATGGTACTTTTTGGAAATAAGTTCACAAAAGTCATGTCACAGCACGCTGGCAGTGAATGCAACGGTACTCACTTAATTCAGTGTGGAAGAGTTAACTTTAAAGCAATTCTTAACAATGAAAAATGAGAACCGTGTTTGCAGAGCTCAAAACTAAGTTTTTCCCAGTAATAAAGAAGTGAAAAGATCGATTTCCAAATACAGTTGACTTCAACACGTCTTAAATGTGAGCTTTTGGAAATAGTTAGGCAGATTTTAAGGTTTTAAAGTGAGTACCGTGGCTGAGAACCGTTGAGTTATGCAAATAACAAGGGATCAACTCATTGCGCATGACATCAAAAAATGTCACACAATGTCATTTCGTAAACAAATAAAGGGAAATGACTCCCAATGGCTGGAAACAACTTTCAAATACTTGGTTTGGTACCTTTTGGGTGAAAGTAGCGTTTGCGATGCACGCTCACTGCCTGCATGTATCACATATTCATGCTACAGTTGACTTCGAGATTTGACATTTCCGGGCGATTTCCAGGGGTGAAGACCTTCTGTTTTTCTTAAAAAGTGTACACGCTATTTCTCTAGAGTTTCAACATTGTAAAGGGGGGGGGGGGGGGGGGGAAGCAACGCCTTTTCAAACGGAAAACAGTGCTTTTTTAAAACTCCGTTTTAAAAACGCAGATAATTAATGCAATTACACAAGTGTCCCAAGGAATTTTGTCCACGACTGTCTGATTTTTACGTCTCATGGCAAAATGCACAATTACGATGTGAGTGTGAAAATCTGAGTTTAGAAAGGCATTTCTTAGAGCTTTTACTCGGCTTTTCCGTATGGTTTGTAATGGTTTTGGACCTGCCGGGAAAGGTGTTGATCTCACATAATATACAAACTTTTGTATGTGATGGCAGTGATAATGGAGTCACTTGATTTGGATACGTAACGAATTGTTAACATTGATGTACAGTTCTTTACAAACTTCAATATTTTATACGACAAATCTGGTATTTAAGCCCGGCAATCTCAGTGATCACCTTAACAGTTATTACAGCTTGTTTCAGTGAGTACAAATATATTGAGGCGCTATACTCTTCGAGTAGTGACGTCAGCGTTCACTGGTCATCGTGCAGTGCTCAGCGGCGAAGAAAGACAGTGTTAATTCAATTTCCTCAAAGTATCGACTAAGAATGCCAGCGAAAATATTTTTCAACACGACAGTTATGGTACTTTTTGGAAATAAGTTCACAAAAGTCATGTCACAGCACGCTGGCAGTGAATGCAACGGTACTCACTTAATTCAGTGTAGAAGAGTTAACTTTAAAGCAATTCTTAACAATGAAAAATGAGAACCGTGTTTGCAGAGCTCAAAATTAAGTTTTTCCCAGTAATAAAGAAGTGAAAAGATCGATTGCCAAATGCAGTTGACTTCAACACATCTTAAGTGTGAGCTTTTGGAAATAGTTAGGCAGATTTTAAGGTTTTAAAGTGAGTACCGTGGCTGAGAACCGTTGAGTTATGCAAATAACAAGGGATCAACTCATTGCGCATGACATCAAAAAATGTCACACAATGTCATTTCGTAAACAAATAAAGGGAAATGACTCCCAATGGCTGGAAACAACTTTCAAATACTTGGTTTGGTACCTTTTGGGTGAAAGTAGCGTTTGCGATGCACGCTCACTGCCTGCATGTATCACATATTCATGCTACAGTTGACTTCGAGATTTGACATTTCCGCGCGATTTCCGGGAGTGAAGACCTTCTGTTTTTCTTAAAAACCAACGCTTTTGTTCGCTGTTTGACAGAAATTCTTGTTTTTACACCATGATCTATAATGCCCGTTGCTGCCTTTAGCGTTAACCATGTTTGTCCCCTCAAATACCGCACGCGCCATTCTGAGATAGATCACTGAAAATTCCGATTTACACATCGTGTGGAGAAAAATTTAAAAAGAAAACAAAATGCGTTAGTAAACCATGAAATAGCTCAGAAACAGTCATTGTATAACGATTTATTCACAGAGTCTAGAAAAACGACATTTAAAATGTGGAAAATCACTAAAAAATGACATACTATTTCTTAACTTAAATTCAGACAATCATGGACAAAAGTCTTGGAACAAATTTACATGTGTGGCGCTTTTTCACACGCGCCAAACAAACAGTCAGGCGCGAATTCATCTACACTTGTTCAGCCCCTCCACGATTGTAAAATAAAGAGACTGGCAACCCAATCTCAGTATCAAGGACAAAAATTGCAAATGAATTAGCAGAATGTAGGGAAGAGAGACTGTTCAACCAACGCCAATATCAGAAACAAAAAATTAAAAATGAATCAGCAGATCATATTAGAGAAGAGACTGGCAAACCAGCATCAGTATCAAAATAAGAAAAATGCATATAGCTCAACCATTACTGATGAAATCAGAAATTTCATTTGCTCTTGTTGTAACCAGTTGTGGTAAACACAATGTCATCACTGCTGACAACCTTAGACTTTCCAACCGTACTGTAGTAAAAAAGGCCAGAGAATGACGACAGTCTAGTCTATGCTCATTACAGTGATATTTACAAATGAGTAATAACATCTAGTTTACTCTAATATTTTCACTTCAGAATTAATATGCGTCTTGAAAACCCTTGAATTTCAGGAGTCCGATTTAAAGGCCTTGAAAGTGCTTGAAATTGGTTTTGGTTCTTGAATGTCCTTGACTTGTTTATTGACCAAATTTGAAAAAAAATATCAACGCCTATAAGTTCTAAAGCAAATGAAAACAAATGTTTAGGTATACAGAGAATAAAACTCTCGAAATGCTTACAAAATGTGTGAAACACTTGCTTTTTTTTGTTCCCATTGTTCTATCGTTGTTTTCACGCATGTCAATTGAGCCACTAATGCACAGTGAAGGTCTGGTTTGCACGTGGTTTCAAGCTCTCGTTGTCTGGCGTTTCTGCATGTGCACGTGTTTGTGTCCAAAACATAGCTTTCAACAGAAACATTTTGCAAAGTAGCGTCCCGGAATATCCTTCAAAAGTCTCGCTTGAAATAGTGTATGATTGAAACCAACCTGTCACTTACTTTTCATGCACACAGTATTGCTACTAATTTCAATTCTAATCTTTTTTATTGACCATCAAATGGAAAAGTGTTCATCTCTGGAGAGATATTCTCAATCCATACTTTCTCTCTGACCGAAATATCTAGACAGGTACTTCTTCCATGGTCCAGAATTAAGTTTTCAATGTAAGTTATGGTCAATTTAATCCATATATTACAATTGACTTATCACCACCTAAAAGGGCTTTTAACAATTCAGTGCTGGAGCTCCGTCTTAGGCTCGGCTAAATCTATACATTTAACTTGTGGTCGTCTATCTAATAGTATCCTCAAGAAAAGCAAAACCCACGCATTGATTTTCCTGGCTAAAAGTATTGTTCGCGGGCAGGACGACGGTGACGAGGGAGTCGCCCAAGATGGTGGCCGTACTTTGGTTAATACAGAAGAATCCCGGTAAATCGAACTCAGATATCTCGAACTCCCCCCCCCCCCCCTTACTCGAACTAAGACCCATTTTCCTTGGATTTGACCCCACTTTTCAGTCATTTTAACTCAGTTAACTCGAACTGGGATAACTCCGTGGCCCGCTAACTCGAAGTAAATTTCGTTTCCGTTGATCAAATTTTACCCCAATAATTCGAATTCTGGTTCATGTGAATCACCACGGATGTCATGCCATTAGCTTTCTTGTGGTGTAGTTGTTAAAAACACTCAAAACTAGCGCTAAAGGAGATTAATTTAAATCAGTGCAACCCACCGTTCGCATTGTTCCTCCGCACTTTGTAACAGTCATCGCACTTTGTAATATCTGTCGCACTTTGTAATAAAACTGTCACACTTTTTAATACCTGTCGCACTTTATAATAACACCTGTCGCACTTTGCAATAAAATAGCTGCCGCACTTTGTAATAACTGTACAAGGTGACGTCATTGTTTAAGACCGAAAATGCCGTTGGGAAAACGTGAATATAATGTTGTTGTTCAGCTGGAGAAGACATTTTGAAGTTTGTGTCGAGCGAATCTAAAGAATATCGGTGTAATCCTCGACTGAAACAGATGTAATCTAGAAGTAGAGCCTACGGAATCTTAAGGAAATACAGTCCAGTGAGAGAAATCTTGTACAAATAACAAGTTGTTGCACTTTGTAATAAACTAAGCTGTCACACTATGTAATAGTCGCACTTTTTAATAAGATTTCAAATTTCTTCTAAATAAGATGTTTGGCAGAAATTATAAGACTTCACTACTCCCCAGGGTACAAACACGTTCTTCCTTGATATTTCGCGCTGCATACTAAACTGAGGGGTCGAAAAAAAACGCGTTCCCCTCCATGCTTCTCGCAATTGTTATTTCTCTTGACTACGATGTCACTTTTCTACCAAGAATAACGACTCTTTAAATCGGTTTTGTTAAGCCGCTCCATTGGCTAGGTATTAGTATAAGGGGAATGTGCTTTTAAACAAAGATTCGAATATATAAGTATACTGGCATCTCCTGCGGATAAAAAAAGAGTTTACGTGGAGTTTTAGAAGGGAAGAAGCTGGAAAGCAACTTGCAGGGACATCCTGCTTCAGTAAAAGAGTACAGGGCACATCTAGCTGGTATTGAAAACAGCTGTAATAAATGGTATAATCCCGGTTGAAATAAAGGCTTTGACTGGGAGACTTCTAAGTAGGTACCGTAAACTATAACTAAAGAGAATAATTGTGAAATAGTATCGTGTTTTAATTCAAAAATTGCGTAAGTTGAACATAAGCCAGAAAATGAAACAGCAACCATCATAGCATAATCAGTTTATGTGATATTAGGACTAGTGCATTGAACCAGAGTAATATCAAAATAAAAGAAAACAACAACGCACTATAACATGAAACGGAACTAGTTGTTTAGAAATTCTTAATAAACAACTGAACCAACAGAATGTTTCTCTCTCTTCAGTTCAAGAAACTGTGTGTTTTTTTTCTTTTAAGCAAAAGTCATTAAAAGACCATGGGTGATTCTATTCTAGATGGATATGACAAAGGAGATTTTAACAAAATGCTACTTTGGATTTTTGGGCCAGAATATGTTGAGGTTGATAAATCATCCCAAACAACGAAATCGTAGATCCAGCCAAGCATTTGCCCAATTTGGGCTGGCAACTATTCGCCGTACCTCCAGCCCAATACCACTCGAAGATCAGAATTTTTAATTAGGCTTCTGACGCTGACGATACCAGGTTCACCACAATTAGAAAGGTAAATACTCGGCAGCATCGAGACCAGCTAATGGGTGATATCACAAAAATGGAGGTTGACTTGACATAGGTTATTGTACATAAGGCATACATGGTTAGGCCACGATACACCTGAAGATAAAAAAAAAGCCACGGAAAGGATTTTCTCTAAAATTCACTCGAAATCATCTCTATGAGGGTGGTACCGTCGTTCGTGGATATCATTTCAACAGTCTCATTCTCGACAAAGTGGATGGGTATTTGTAAGTGGCGATGATCTTGTTCAAGCACCTCTCGTTCCTTTGCTATATACTGGCCGTGTGTGTTATCCTCCTGAGTAGATAACAAAGCCGCGCCATCTTCCACCTCTTCTTCTGCCCTATTCTCCTGCTCATCCTCTTTCACCTATTTTTCTTCCTCCCCCAGCAACACTCTGTCGTCCACACATATGTAGTGTTCCCCGTGGTTCTCTGCATAATGCCCCAGCTGAACTCTTGCAGTGAGTATGCTAGAAGAGGGAGAAATCACAGATGTGGCATCAGGGCCCAAAGTCGAAACTACAACAATTTCAATAATTGTACAAATCTGCTGCCGCTTGTAAAGTTATTTGGTCGCCATAGGTGCCATTCTTTGCCATTGAGTGTAAATATTCTGCCCAGGGCGTGGCCGGAAAAAGCTCCAAAGGCATGCCTTCACTGTTGTTTGGATTGTTCGTCAGGTACTTCACAAGATCTTCCAGGATAGTTTCTAGTAATCGGTGTCATGTATACCGAGACGGCTTTACCAGAGGCACAGTGCCTAAAACTGACAGTTTCCGACACCTGCTGGACTGTTCATAAGAGACAAATCCATGTCAGGAAAGTGTAGATTCAGAAAACGATCGCAGGCTGTTAAAGTGTCCCTGGGATCAAAAAAATCACGTCCTTTTTTTCTTGAGATTCTGAAAGTGTGTCTGCTTAACACTTGACTGGCAAAATTCTGACCTATCATTTTTATCCAAAGTCTGTTTACTTTGAGTGTAAGTTTTGGATTTCCCGATCCGCCATTACTCACGTTCAAACCTGACCGATTTGACCTCAGAGGGTTGGATCCGGGAAAAGTGGTGTCAAAGGCTCACCAGCTTAAAATTTCAGCGTGTGAACGCAGCTTATTATGTATGCAAAGTGCGAGTTTAAAAGTGTGAAAGCCCAAAACTCCCGTGCTGCAAATTAATTCTGCAGCGTACACACGCATTGCATTCTTAAACTAGTGAGCCTTTGACGTCATTTTCTCCTCGATCCAGCTCTCTCAAGAACTTAAGAACTTAAATAGGAAACTTCCAGTTAAAATAAACAGGTGCCTTTTTAAAATCAAGGATTAAAACTTGGGTCACTTGGTGTCTAGTTAACATAGTTTTGAAATCCAAAGAAAAAAAATAATTTATTTTTTGTCACAGGGGCACTTTAACGGAATGTACAAATTTTTTCGAAGTTGCTTATCATTGTCAGTGCTTCCTAGAGGGCGTCTCCTAATGCTTGCCATGTGTTCTACCAAAAACCATTTTTCTATGTGTTTACAACCTGACGTTATATGTATCAGGATTTGTTTTTCTCTTCTTTACTATTGTACCACACAAGAACGTCCTCTTCTACTTTAAAAGTTTCCGCTTTGTTGCGTCGCTTGTAGCTCTTTACCATTCGCTTTTTGTTGTAAAGCTTTGCTCTTCGTCTGATCTTCTTTACTTTCTTCTGTTTCTGTGGCGCTGTGGTAACGATGTTATCATCAGAATCTACACACTTCAGCGACGCCTTTACTAACTGATATGACTTCCGCCCGTAGTATATTTCGAAAGGAGACCTCCAACCAAGCTCTTCTTTACATTCCTCATTCAGAATCCGGTTGTAGTCTTCAAGATTCGCTGCCCAGTTAACCTCTTTTTTGCCCAGGGATACTATGTCGTACATGATTTTTTTCTTAATCGTCTATGTGCTCTCTCAAACTTTCCCTAGGACTGCGGGTGGTAGGGTCTCGATTTAATTAGCTTTATTTTTAATTGTTTGCAAAGAGGTCTCACCTGCCCTTCGAATTCTTTTCCTCGGTAACTTTGAAGGCGATCCGGGGACCGTACTCGCTATAAATCCTCTGAAGTGTCCTACTAACATGTTCACTTGACTTTTTTTCCAGCGGCCGCAACCACAAATACCTACTGAAAATATCCATTACGCCCAAAACATACCTACACACGTGCTTGTTGTGGTTGACAGCCTCTTTCCTTAAGTACAATCTGTTTACAAAGTGCGACAACTTGTTATTACATATTGTGACAGCTTATTTTAATACAAAGTGCGACAGCTAGTTTGTTACAAAGTGCAACAAGTATTATTACAAAGTGCGAGAGGTATTACAAAGTGTGACAGTTTTATCACAAAGTGCGACAGTTTTATTACAAAGTGCGACAACTAGCACAAAGTGCGACAGAACACGCATATTTCACGGTCAATTCCCAATCTCATGAGTCATACTGAATGCCTTTAGCTGTCATCTCACCGAAAAGTGACAAACCTCAAATCAAAATTCTCGCTTTTGTGGGTTGGTTCAATGGAGTTTTAAACAACCCGACCCAGAGGCTCTACGTTTAGTCTTACCTAAATGCAGTAGATAGACGTATAAACATACAGACAGATAAATACATAGCTATAAAAATAGGCACCTTTATTAGGTCGAAACCAATGAAATACTAGGTATGCTTTCGCGCGAAAACGTGATAGACTCGCATGTCAAAATAACATGCTATCCTCCCATGTGAAATCGTTGTTGTTATGGTTACGTAATCAATGGCGCCTTGTGGAGCGAATAAATTAATAATTGATCATGAATTTCGTCATGCCATTGTCAAAGTAGTTGACATCAACTTGTTTTTTATGATAACAAATTGTCCGCTCTCGTTCTTTGACGCATCGCATAAATTATAAATTACTGTGTCTGTTCGCTGTTAACAATAAAAATAAGCCAATCAGCGTGCGAGAATTTCTGCAGTTATCGTAAAAATTAAAATGGCTTCAATATTCGAAGAAAAATCTCTTATCACGTGCGTGTCCAAGCATGTCTCTC
Organism: Platygyra sinensis; assembly: GCA_019787425.1. Taxonomy (NCBI): domain Eukaryota; kingdom Metazoa; phylum Cnidaria; class Anthozoa; order Scleractinia; family Merulinidae; genus Platygyra; species Platygyra sinensis. The sequence continues at coordinate 14,183 of JAHPZR010028897.1, forward strand.
AAGCTTGTCTATAAGTGTCAGGACCTAATATTAACATGGGCCATGATGAAACAGACAGAATAATGAGCAAAGATGGTAATAAAATTGTGTAGTTTTAAGAAAAGCTGTTGTATGATAAGAAATATTTTTTTTAGTTCAATACTCTATTAATAAAACTCATTAGACATCTCACCGTTATTCTTTGTTCTGATAGTCTTTTTCGCTGCTGCTCCTTCAAAGACAGCATTTCTGGCAAACACCTTCACATTGTACTCGGTATATCTCTACAGATCTCCAATGGATAGACTGGTTATTCCAGGGTCAGTTATATTCTCATTCTTTATCTCAGTGCCGTTCTTTAGTATAATCACTCGGTATGCTGTGATAGGACTCCCTCCATCATCAACTGGTGCAGTCCATTTCACTGTCAGTGAAGTGGCTTGAATATCTGTCGCTGAAAATATCATGACTGAAGGACCTGGTTTCTCTAGAAAAAAAAAAAGATTTAAAGATTGAAATTTTGAATTGTTTCCGGGATTTTTCGAGGATAAAATATCTTTAAAACCGACGTTCGACCAGTTTTACTGGTCTTCTTCAGGTTGTTTAAAATGTTACCAATATGGCGGATCGTTTTTTCGAAGAAAAAAACGAGCCGCCATATTGGTAACATAGAAAACAACCTGAAGAGGACCAGTAAAACTGGTCTAAACGTCGGTTTTAAAGATACTTTAACCTCGGAAAATCTCGGAAACAATTCAAAATTTAATATATCGATAACATTTTAAACTTTCTTACTTCTGGGCCTGACAGTAAAAACAGCCTAAATTAGTTTTTTTAAGGCTAGTGGTCTGAAAATTCGTATAATACCTGGGATAAATACATCCCATTTCCTTACGTTTTAAATTTTCAATTTACTGGGATGTCTACTATGAACATTCTGTCTTTAAAAGAAGATGAAAATGTGATCGCCTTCGGTAGCTCGGCGAACTAGGAATCCTCAGTTGATAATAAAAGGGGCTTTTCTGTAGCTGGACAAGGCACTTTTCTCTGAGTCATCTCTCTTTACAATAATCTTTGTATATTTTTGAAAGATATAAGGACACCTACGTATTTGTTCCAAAGTCGTTGAATAGTCGTTTAAAGGATCAAGGCCATTGTAAGTGACACACTTGTATTCACCAAAATCTTGCTTATTATTTAAGAACACCTCCACTGTGCTTTCTTTTGCTGTGATTGTGTGTAGTTCATTTCCATCAGGTTTGTACCAGGTGAGTGTTGGTGTAGGAATACCATCTGACACACACCTTAACGTCACTGTCTGGCCAATCCAAGACTTGGTTGCTGATGAAGTAATGCTTAGTATTTTTGCCGGGTCTGTAAAGAAAATATTAAAAAGGACAAACAATAAATGGAACCGTAAATCCCAGAGAAGATGGGAGGAGGGTTCGCTTAATCGACGGTGGGGGCGCCTATTTCATTTATCCCCAATCGTGGCATGACATGATCATTTTCTTTAATACACCATCTGCGCGTAAACAGCAACTTAAGTTTCATATCAACATAAAAAGCTAATCCTAAAGTTTAAATCGCCGCACCGTTAGTACTGAACGTGTTCAACGCGTTCACTTAACGTATTCACAAACTGAAACAATGTACATATCTCAAACTACACCATTGGGGTTTGGGAAGAGGGCGCTTAATCGAGGGGCGCTTATTTTAAATTTTGGCCGATAGGTGGGAGTGAGGGCGCTAATTTGAGGGTTGACGGTAATAATAAATGGACATTTTAAGAGGAAGAGTCTAAAATATACCTTTAATCTCTGAAATACAGAGGTAATAAAAACTAGAAACTTAAAAGTGAAAATACAACTACTAACTAAGGTTTAAAATGGGTAACTTGATAAAAACTGTTGCAGTGTGTGTTTAAAACAAAGTTTACGTTTTCTCTTAAACTGAGTCAAAAAACTTAATATTATTGAAAGGAAACTCCTCTCTAATTTGTTTTGTTTATATCCATTATGTAAGATAGGGCGTAAGTTTGGAACATTTTCCTCAATTAACCTTTCAAGCAGAATATTTAATGCTTTAATGAAAATACTCCTAAAACAGTATACACTATACTAGGAGTTAAAATTAATTAATCAATAAATAATTTAACAGATAAATAAATAAATAAGTAAATAAATAAAATCGTAATAAATATATGTAAAAGAGGAAAATTACTTACATTACAAATTTTGGAATAGGTATTTACAGGATTTATCTACATAAAAATTGAATATCATAAAATTAAATATTATAGTAGAATAATCAAGGAAATCAGGGTCGACATTATGCTATTTGTTAAGGGAAAAGTATCAATAAGTATAGCCAATTTATTCCAGGCTAGTATTGAACTTGGGTAAAACGAATATTTACAAACATTACAGTTAGTCTGAATGTGTAGAAAAGGAAATGCATTGGGGGCTCGAGAAACCCTTGTTAATGGACATACTTCAGATGGAAGTAAGATACCAACCAAACCTTGTTGGATTTTGTAAAACATAGATAATTATTGCGAAAGCCTACGTTGTTCAAGAGTGTCCCAAGCAAGCTGTTTTAACATGAGTAAATTTGAGTAGTCCCTAAAAACAAACCTTGCTGCTTTATGCTGAACTAGTTCGATTTGGTGAATATTACGTTTAGTATATGGTTCCACACCGAGCAAGCATACTCTAGTTGGGGACGCACAAGGGTAGTGTATTCCTTAGATTTGATATCCATGGAGCAATCTGAAAAAACCCTTCTAAGAAGACCTAGTATACTATTTGCCTTACAAATATTATCACAATGTTGATTCCAATTTAGATTATGAGATATAGTTACTCCAAGATATTTGGTGGAGGCTGATTTGGCAATGACAATATCATTCATGAGATAATTGTGGGAAAATGGGATAAACGTATTTGTAATCCCTAGGTGATAACATTTGGAGATATTAAAGTTTAGCTGCCAAGTTTCAGCCCATTCACATAAGCTGATCTTTAAGTCCTGCTGGAGCAATGTATGGTCACAAATATTCTTGATCTCTCTATATATAATGCTGTCATCTGCAAAGAGGCGCATTGTTGACTGAATATGTTCAGTAATATCGTTAATATATAGCAAAAATAAAATACAGTGCACAAAGACGTGATTACTTTCAAACGAAATTAAGTTAAAGGTTTGATATTAATTCCAGACTCACAACGAACCACCACGATCTCTTTATGAGATTTTGTTCCGGCTGAGTTGTTAGCTGTACATGTATACAGTCCATCATCTGTTCTCTTTATTTGGTCGAAGTTTAAGTAGGCTATT
>JAHPZR010028897.1:22500-31444 GCA_019787425.1 Platygyra sinensis
AATATCTTAAGATTGTTGTCGACTGGCACCCCATTTTGTTTCCAGAATATTTTGTCTATTTTGGTTTATTCTACACATTTCATATCGCTGACTAAAGGAAGGTTTTTTTTCATACATCTTGGGTGTAGGGAGCTTCAAAACATGACGTAAGTTTTATACGTCAGCTTAATTCGTCATCTAGCTTATGTCGCAGTAAAAAAATTTCTCATTACTTCTAACTCTGTTACTTGATTTGTTCAGCTAGTTATCTTGTTATCTTAAAATGAGTTTTAAGCATACAATAGGTGCCTTGGTTCTATGTCATGACAACGGAGTGATAGACGACGAGGAAGTTTGCTTGCTATACAATGCAAATCGATCAAAACATCCCGAATTTCCGTTCGGAGAATATGGAAAATTTGATCTTCAAGATATGGACGACGCTGAATGTAAAGCGGAATTTTGCTTCCATAAAGAAGACATCCCGATGCTGGTAGAAATCCTTGATTTACCTGAAACTTTCACCTGCAGCCAGGGATCCGTGACTAATGGCATTGAAGGGCCATGCATTATGCTGAATAAACGTAGCTACTTCTGCAGGTACTCAGATTTAATTCCCCGTTTTGGCCACCTTGTTCCTGTGATGTGCATGATCTGTAACACAGTAGTTGACGTTATCTACAACCTTCATGGCCATAGAATAACCGAGTACAATCATAACCTTCTTGATTCTGCTTGTCTTCAAGTCTATGCGGCGGATGTGGTGTTTGCAAAAGGTGCCGCCCTGGATAATTGTTTTGGTTTTGTGGATGGTTCGGTCAGGCCATTTGTAAAGAGCTGTATACAATGTACACAAACATGTACATGGACAAAAATTTCAGTCTTTTGCTCTACCAAATGGAGTCATCGCGAATCGTTTTGGACCTGTAGGTTAGTGCATCATTCATCTGGGCTAATGCCAAGACAATGGGAAGGTATAAACATGAGGCATATGATCTCTTTAAATGACTTGGCCACCTCTAGTGTTGTCTTTTTTCTTTTAACTGAACCCAAATGATTCTATTCGGGTGACCTCTGACACGAACTGTCAGAGTTCGCATGCATTGCAGTACGTTATGACATAGACACATTTATGTATCTTGTTCCTGACACTTAAATACAACATGCACATAATTCATATGGGTGTTACTTTGGCTGAGCTCTGTTTGCTGGGAAAGCTTAAATTACACACATACCAAAGTATTAATCCACACAGTAATTTTCAAGGAGTTATTTCAACTCCAAAAATGGAGTTAAAATTTTCGGTTCAAAATAATCCCTTTTCTGGAGTTATTTTAACTCTTTTAGTGGGAGTTATTTTAAACCCAATATCGGTGTAACTTTTACTCCTAATGTGGAGTTATTTTTACTTCTGGTGGAGTTATTTAAACCCCAAAATCGGAGTTAAAAGTTTAGGTTCAAAATAACTCCTTTTTAGGGGTTGTTTCAACTCCAAAATTTTAACTACAAATCTGGAGTTGATTTTACTCTACTTGGAGTTATTATAACACCAAGAAAGAATCCCTTTTAGGGGTTGTTTTAACTCTAAATGTGTCAACTCCACTTGTACTGAATTCATGGATTTTCAGCTAGGAGCTGCAATATTACTCCTCCATAGCTGAAAAGGAACTCACGCATTCAAATTGAAACTACATGCACATTATTGGCTAAATAGAGTACACGTGCTCATAACTAAACATATGTTTATTGAGGCATAAGAAATCATTATAACACATGCATGATATAATTATATATTATTTCTTTAAGATAAATTCAGAGCTATATTATTATGTTAAATCTGAAAATCAAAAATATAATCCTTATTTATTTATAGCAATATAATTTCTATTAAACCTTATACTTTATCAAAGACTAAAATCATGCAAAAGAACATGCAAATGACTGCCAATAATAAATTTTCTCCATAAAATCTTAATTGAAATTGTGTTTCAGATTGTGATGTTATATAAATTTGTGTAATGTTACATGCAAATTTTCTTAATTTTTTTTTCACATTGTAATAGGTGGCCCAGACCTATTTATTTAAATGTGTGGTATAATTATTAATCTTATGGAAATTTATAAAGCTTTTAACCCTAATAAAATCTGTATTATTTTTTGTTCAGGAAAGTAAATATTGTATTTGTTGTGTTGTGCCTCAATTGAAGTATAACTTTGCAAATCTACATACATTGTACATCTAGTGTTAATACCTATTTTGTCCACAAAATCCCAAATTATTTTTGAATTCTATCATTTGTATTAGGCCTCTTGATACAAGAATTTGAAAGCTCTGATTGACTCCACATCAACACTACGGTCTAGCTCATATTCTATAGGTGATGAAATCATTCGCACAAATAGTTTAAAATTATAGTTGAATTCCATCTTTGAACATGATTATAATAATTATTCCACACATTAAAGAAAAAAAATATTGTACACCACCCAAGATACTAAGACTAAAAAAGACTAAGGCAAATCTTACCATTTTTTCTGCATATATACCATACCTGCTGCTCAGAAATTTCAAGCTGTAAGGGTTTTTTTAGGGTTATACTCAATATTATCTTGGTCACCAAAACAATATTTTTAGGGACCTGTACTGAAACACAACAGAAAAGCCAAGGATAATGGCAAAAAATGCACTACTTCTGTATTCGCAATATTTTATGGGACTCTGTATGTGTGATTTCCACCAAAATTTGAATTTGTGTATTAGATAAATTGTTTCTGTGCAATTATGATTGTTGATGTGGTCCCTATGGTTGCTATAGGTTCTTTATGTTTTAGTATATAAACTGCAGCATGGTCAAAACTGGTCTGAATACTATTTTCAAGTTTTGTTCACTGTGGCCACTGTAAAAGCAGAGATACTAAAAAATGGTAAAGTGTTAATGGTAAAAATCCTCTGATTTAAAAATACTGCCTGGGAGTACCCAAGAACTTTTCCTGCATATCACAGGGAACAAGTATTTCAGACTTCCACTATCCATATCAATGGCAAATGTTGCTCTACTTAACCTTAAATTTCTCTAGGTTTGCATGATCACTTGTTCACCCTATGACAATTTCCATAAATCTTTTAATTGACACAGTATATTGCAACACATTCAGGTCCTCTTCATATGAGCCCAGTAACCGGGACAAATTCTGTGATGTGTTCATATGGAAAATTTCAGCCCGGTCGACCGGGATGAATTCAAGAAACACAACCGAAAAGGTGGAGCATAACCTTGTATTGTTCGCGACTGTCATAGCTTGTGGACTCTTTTAACTTTTCTAATAAAGCTAACTTCCATGCTCCTAAAGTGGAAATACAAACAAGACCAAAATTATGCCATTTTGGCCGCTATGTGGTGAGAGCGAAGCTATTTTGTCTAAAATGTTTCATCCCAGTCACCGGGCTAGAGTGTTCATATGGGGAAAATTTCATCCCGGTTACTGAGATCTCAGTAACCGGGCCAGCCAGGCCTCTCATATGAACATATCGATATTTTTACAAAGGAAAGAGTGGCGAGGCGAGATCTCAGAAACCGAGCCAGCCCGGTTGACCGGGCTTATATGAAGAGGCCCTAAAGGACATATGAAATCTGCACATGACATTAGCAGACTCAAGTTAGCCTGAATAGAGCTCAGGCTACCCTGTTTATGATATGGCAATGCAACACATTAGTTGAAAGAATCTGCAGTCTGTAGTGTGCAGTCTGCTATTGCCATACACAGATTCAAAATTAAAGTTTGTTACAAAAATTGAAGTTGTAATGACCCCAAGCAGGAGCTCCTGCCCCAAGTTCCTGAATTGGCTGAAAACCACTGACAGCGGTTGAGCTGTCCTCGCCCTAAAAGAAAAAAAAAACAGTATCTGTGAACCTAAGGTTTACGGTCATTTCAATATTACGCACCTATCAATGGTTTGCCCCAGAATGGGGGGTTTGGACAACCCAGGGGAATTAGACTTCGTAAAGCGCACGTGGGTTGGGATTTTGACATCCACAACAATCCCCGGGGTGGGACATTTGACTTGACTGCCATCTTGAAAAGTCGAGAGGATCTGGGAATGAGTGACAAGTGGTCCACCATTCATGTGAGCGAGTTTTCTGTGTCCAAGAATACAATACTTTGTAGGGAGTATTGTGTTGCTTTTTTTTAAAGCAAAATGTTTTTTTTTATGCCCATCAGTGCTCTGTCTTTAAAGTTCTATAACATAACTTATTTCTCCTTCAACTTTGAGAAGAAAAATATTCATACAAAAGCTCATTTAGATCAAAATTTTCTTCCTACTTACATGTCTTCACTAGATGCCACCCTGCCATAAGTTTTCGATATTCTCTGTGTTTATAGATTTGCTAGTATACTCCAAATGTAAAATTAAATGAAATTCTGGTCAATTCTAGACCTCAGTTACAAACATTGATTGAAAATATATGACCTATTCCAGGTGTGACATACAAATGAATCCAGAAACCTGGCCAAATCTCACCAATGATGACAAGTAGTGCTTTTAATAATTGACTCTCACCTTCTGATACATGTACTTCTGTGTTGATTTTCAACAATTCTACATTATAAATTTGTGTCTACAAGAAGTACAATTTGTGGTCCCCAAAGGTGGGAATTTGACTTATAATGGAAACCCAAGGGTGGGGAAATTGACATTTGGAAACCTGAAAATGTCAAATTTCCCCTGGGTTGCCCGAACCCCCCATCCTGGGGCAAACCATTGATAGGTGCATTAGTCGTTTCGATCCGGCCAAGTCTTCAGTATCTTTCGTTTCAACGGAGTGTCGCATCAGTTTATTATTTACCATAAAAAGTAACAATTTTCTTAAGCGAATCAAGATAAATGGAAGATGTATGGAATTGACTTTAGTTTGTATCGAATCGACCTTAGATGTGTATCGAAACGACCGGATACCCGTGAGTGCTTACATAATTTTACCCATGGAATTGAAGTAGCAACAGAGACTCACCTCGGACCCGTTGCATGTACTTTATCACACGATCACATTGAGGGGCTTCATTAATTGCCTGTAACGTAATTCATACATTACCGATTAAAAGGCTTTTCAATGAAAGGTTTGTCATAGGCTTACACTGTAAAGCATCTACAAGCACACACAAGACTGAAGAGTTATAGTTCACACGAATGCCGTCGAGTGTTTTCGTACATCTATAATTTCAACCGAACCTCCGCTCCATCTCAAAAGTTAAGCAAGAAACGACAGGAAATAAAAGCAAAAGTAAAAAACTAACCTGCTGGATCGTTTTTCGTCGTGGTTAGCCCGATATATCAGCAACAATTCGCAAAGAAATGTAAGAGATGAACACTCTAACCGTTAAAACTGTCCGCCGCGCAAACTTTGATCACATGCAATTTGATCACATGTCACGTGTCATTGGAAGGCTTGAGGTCCAGGGTGGGGAAAGTAGCCAGCCACGTATATTTTGACAGCATATTATTTTGTCTTCTTCTTTTTTGCTCTAAATTAACTAATAGAATAAAAGTGTACCTAAAGTTGGCTTTTTCTACTGATGGTCTTCTGTTAACTTAAGGATTCTTACAAAGTTAACAAAGTCCAGGGTGGTATGGGTAAGATAAGAAGACCATACGCTCCATGCGGGCACAGAAAATGACCTTTGGCCCCCTTTGGCCATGACTACTAGACGGTGTTGCATTTGGATGTCACGCTCGCTCATTTGTTTTGAGTTCTTCAACAAGGCCAGGAAGGAAATCCGAGCAAAATAGAGAGAGCCCGCAGACTACCTGTAGATCGATGCCGGCTTTCGATCCATATGAAGTCTATAAATATTTCACGCACGTTGTAGAATGAACGAATGAGCAGAGGACATACTGAAGGTTCAGTTTATGTCTTTCCCAAACCAAACTAAGCCAAGCTAAACACGTCACGTAAGCTTGGCTTACGGCTGTCCCACAACAGAGAGGTGGTACAATTAAAAACAGAAAACGAAAGTGAGATTTACAAGAGAAGCGAGTTATCATTACTCTTCCATCAAAGTTAAAGAATTGCCATGAAGACTGACAAAAGAAAATTCATAGGCTGACATGACAGTGGGCTTTTTCTCACTAGGAAGAGCGTTTAGTCTTCGCGAACGCAAAAGGGCGGTATGGCGTTGGCCGTGTAGAGAAGAAGGCGAAAATTTAAGTAATCCCCAATAAAGATTTATTTTAACTCCCAAACAATAGCTAAAATAACCCCTACAAAAGTCCTTCAAAAGCGAGTTAAAGTAATTCCTCAGCTAGAGTTAAACTAACCCCTATAAGATAACTCCAAAAGCGAGGGATATTAAGTCCCTATAACGAACTGAAATAACTCCTTCCTGAAATGTAACTCCCAGTAGGAGTTAGATTTAACCCTCATTTAGAGTTAAAATAACTCCACAAAGAATAACTCCACTAAGCAGAGTTAGATTAACTCCACGACCAGTAAATAACTCCAGTTTTGAGTTAAAATAACTCCTTTTCAGGAGTTATTCTAACTCCTCTAAAATAACTCCACCTTGGGGAGTACATTTAACTCTACTCAAGGTGTTATTTTAACTCCTTGAAATTTACTGTGCAACAAAGGTGAGGGAGAAACCGCCAGATAATGCAGAAAATAAGGAAAATGGGGTGTGGAGGGTGGGAAAATTCCCTTCACTTGCCGAGAATGCTGCACAAATGAGAACGTGGACCACATTTTACAATATCTATGTCCCGGATAACAGACTCCCGCAACCAAGTACTGGGTCTAGTTACGTCACAAGCTATATAAATTGATTTGTTTTGGTTAAATAAATTTCCTTTGTTTTGCAACTTACCATACCTGTGAAAAGCTGTATATAAGGAGTCAACATAAAACGTATATGTTAATTTATTGGTAGATATTTCTGCATAAATGAGTTGAGCCTCCAATAAGCACACATCTATCAAGGTAAGAAGGGTTTTGGCTTTACAGAGTATTATTGTAACTGGTTTGAAGGAAGTATTAAAGTTCAGAAGATTGAAAGCTCAACATAAGTATCTCTTTTCCAGAAGGGAGAAAACATGATGCATCAATGCTGTATGAGTCTGGTCTAATTTGAATGAGCTTGAGAGGTATGCCTTTTCTCCAACTGGCCAGGCAATGTGTATTTATGGTGATCCAGCATATCCCCACAGTGGTCATCTGCAAAGACCATTTCATTATGGAGTACTGACACATCAGGTGCTAAGTTTCAATGAGTCCATGAGTTTAAGTTCGTTCCTCAGTTGAGTGGATTTTTGGAGACATCATTAACTATTTTAAATTTTTAGAATTTAAGAAAACTTGAAGCTGGATTTAAGTCCCATTGGAAAAATGTATATTGTCTATGTCTTACTCGGGAATGCACTTACTTGCCTTTATGGTAACACAACTTCTGGGTTTTTCCAGTTAGACCCTCCATCACTGGAAGATTACTTTGCTTAAGTGTCATTCATACTTGAGGGCTTAACTAAATGTTTTTGGTTTGTAGTATTGTAGGCTTGTTTTGGCAGAAAATCTTCACAAGCAATTATACATAAAAGAAATATTACAGGAAACCAAGTGTTCTTGACAAAACTTTTGATGACAGCTGTTGCCCAGATACTGTAAAGTCTGCATCAGTTTCTTTCCAAGTATGATGAGCAGTGGTTTACAGATTTTATTTTCCATAATGCCTTTGGTGTATAGGATTTTGACACCAGAAAAAAAATAATATCCATACGCTGTCCATGGAAAGGGGGTGCAATGTCATCCCCACCCTTCTGGAATTTCCTAATGCAAACAGTGATTGGTATGGAAAACAAGGTCTTTTTCCCCCACCCCGTAGGATTCCTTATCTCTTTATGCGAGAAAAAAAAAAAAAAAAAAAAAAACAAGTCATATTCATAACTACAGAACAAGATCTGTCTCTAGCGACTCGTTCTACGTTAAGTCCTCTAGAACCGATAAAATGCATGCCTTTTTCTCGAGAATCGGCCCCAAATTTGGAACTCTATTCCTTGTTCGATCAAACTACTTACAGCGGTTATCAGTCACACGCACCCTCCAACGATTTTTTTCTATTTTGAAAACTAGGTTTTGGTGGACATCAATCAAATGTATCCATGACAATAATGGCGTCAAATTCTCAGAGTATCCGAGTTGCTCTTTCATCTTTACTTGACTCGTCGATAAACAGAAACTGAGAAGTAAGACTTATAAAATCGTTTGAAGCGCCTTTTCGTTCGTCTCGCTCACGGGCAATGTTTTGAAGCCACAAATTTACAAACACATTGTACATCCACAACAACATGAAAATGAACTAAATATAACTAATTACCTTTATTACAGAATGAACTACAAAAATCTAACTGCTAATCTCTTGCGGCTTTCATTACCTTTTTATTACTCACAATCCCACATGCCGTATGCTTCTGCTGACGGTTTGCTTTGCATATAATTTGCCTCTCTGGTATTCCAACCACGCTTGAAACTCGTCAAGATAGATCTCTGCACGGATTATCAGTGTTTTAGCAAGGCAAATGACAAGAATTTCTGCGGCGAAAATAATCTGCATCCATAACAAGCTGATAAGAAGTCAATATCCACATAAAGCGACTTATTTCAGAGGCCAACTTTTTCAGCTACATGTACCTTGTATCTTTCGTTTCTTTGACTTTCTCTTTGGCGGATCGCTTACGGCTCTAGTTTTGTTTCGTACGCCGCCTTCTTCACAAACGTTTGTAATTCAAAGACAAACCACGGTTTCTCTACATAGTAGCCCTCCATCTCAGCGAAATTGCAAATACTTTGTCATAATAACTGAGCGATTATTCCTGATCCAACGACGATCGAACATGGCCGTGAAACTGACACGACGAAATGAACACGACTATTGTCATGGATACATTTGATTGACGTCCACCAAAACTTAGTTTTTG
>JAHPZR010028899.1:0-10354 GCA_019787425.1 Platygyra sinensis
GGCAGGAAATTTCAGTTCGGTTTAAAACTGGTCCTGTGTCATGATAAATATGCGTCACAGACAACACCAAAATGTAGAATTAGTGCGCTGAAAGTTCACACTGAAAAGTCTTGTCTCCTAAAAGAACATTACAAGGACGTTTTTTCAGCTAGCGATCTGATCTCACATGGAGAAGTGTTTGAACATTATATCAACAAAAATTCTCCATGACAGACTGACAGGCCTATAGCGAAATTCAGCGTTTACAAACTAAGGTCCGATTCTCTTTGTTATTAATTTTCGAAATTTGTCCAGAAAGAACTAAACAACTTTAACAACCAATAGAGTTCTGGTTAGCCTACGGTTATTTACCATTTACTGGGAGAAACCGGTTCGTCTGACGGTTGTGCAAATGGTACTGAGCAAAAATGAGTGGTTTTTCTCCTGCACGGTGACACTTGAACGTAAAGAAAAATGTCAAAGCAGCTAGCCATTGTTTAACATGCTGTCGTTATAACGTAGTGACGAACAATTTTAACAATGCAGATATTAAAAGTTTATTCAAGAAAATGACACACGCCCAAAAGGGAGCATGCTTTTTTAAAATCTAATTAAGAAATTTTTTGAGATCAGTTGTTTTATACCGAGAGTTGTATCGTATTGGAGTCACGGTCTTTGACCATTTAACTGCTACCCAGGTCTTATGACAACAATTCTCAGGGAAAGTAAAGAAAACTCGCCATAAAAGTTAGCGCACTTTAATTAAGAGAATACTTCGATTATGTCATTAAAGTCGTGAATTGAAAGTTTCGTAAGATAAAGCGCGTGCTTTCGTTTGTAAGTTTCAGTAACGCAACGTTGTTAGTTCAGGCATTCGTTATTCTCTTTTTCTAGTTTTGTTTATTAATCATGACTGTATTAAGCAAGAAGGATATTTTTGTATAATTTTGATTTTAGATGTAATCAAATACACAGCGGTTCTTATTGTCCTGGTGGTGATCACCCAGCTAGTTTAGCTTCATAGTTACTTTCGTAGACCAATTCCTGAATATATTCTTAATTAGTATTGTATAATTAACTGTTTTTTTTACCAAACAAATAAACCTTGTTGTTGTTGTTGTTTATTTGTTTGGTTATTTGTTTTACTCTTGATTCGCTCTCACAGCTAAAAGTCATTTCATAATGTATTTTCCCGGCCTTCGCGTCAGTTATTTGTTCCCGCTTCGTTTTTTTATTGGTCTATAGCGTTATGACATTTATTGGCCAGTCTTAGATCAGTTTTATATGAAGGAATTCCTTAAAAATAGATACTAAAACACATGGACGACTGAACACCTGGTATCATATTACATAGCACTTCAACGTCTAGAAACAAACAGCGCCACCGCCTAAGGAGAGGCTACAAAGCAGTCATATACACTGGAATTTGATAGCTTCCTTCCATGACCTTCAATTCCTTGGTGTGTTTTTCTTCTGGAACAAAAATGGCCTCATGCAGTCTCTGAAAGAGAAACAGCAAAAATACGTTATTAAGTTAGAGAGGCAGTTTCTAGGTTTTGCCAAGAATTATGGTTAATTTTTTAGCCAAGAGTTGGAATCTCGGAGAAATCATGTTAGATAAGCCTTCGGTTACTTAAAAAACAAAATGGCATCTACTCAAATGACCATTCATGTGACATATTGCTGGTTTCTGCTCTCAAACGGCCATACGCAAATACCTAACGCCAATTCTGATTTTCGCCATCTCTTCCGAGCAAGAGTAAAGAATAGGAATTACAGAATATATCTAAGAGGACGAATTTCGCGGACCGCAATTATTGAAACATTGCAATAAATATAATAACAATATATACAAAAGAATTTCCACCAATCCACCAATCCAACACAAGTCCATTTACATCAGTCAAATGAATCGAATCCAAGAGCGACTAAATGATTTGCGTTTCATGTCAGCTAGCAAAATTCCGTTAAAGATAACACGAGGATTGGATGATGTACCACTGCACCTTAGATCAGGTCCGCTATAATATTAAACATTTGAAATAGTAGTTAAGGAAGAGCTGTTGTTTTCTACATTGTTTCCTAAAGCCGAGCTTTTGTTTGAAAAGCTTTGCGCTCAAAAATCTAAGACAGAACTTTCCAGAGATTTCTTATAATAAATTGAAACGGCTGAAACAGTTGTTCACTCAAAAATATGAACACAGTGTTTTCCTGTATCAATAATGAATACTTGCCCAGCGTTTGATACAGCAACAACCAAAGGGTTTTGAAGTTGAACTGAGGACCTGTCTTCTTATCGAATTTACAAATTTTCCTTCCAGTGTAAAAAATTGAACATTTTTATCCTCACAGACTAACAAGTTGTCAAACTTGTCAAAAGCGAGTCCACTAGGAGAAACTCTAAAGAAAGGACCACTTGCACAAACAGTAGCGAAGTGAAGCCGGAACTTTGTGAAGATCAGGATCAGCAGTGTTCAATAAAGTATAAATCTAAATGAAAGGCTGATCGAACAGCTAAGGTAAATTTCAATGCCCAATATTTCGGTAATTTTTGGTAACCGTTTGTTTCCATTTTTAGTTAGCTTCAGTGTAGCCCCTGAAGAAGGTTAGTTCTGCCCAACCGAAATATTGGGCATTAAAATTTATCTTAGCTGTTCGATCAGCCTTCCACTAGGATAGTCCAGCTTACCAGGCCCCTCTGTACCCGTATCATATAGAAATTCCCCTTCATTATTGAATACCTTGGCCATGGAAACAAAGAACATGTCTTTATGAAGGAAAGCAAAACTCGAGGACTTATTGCAATTCTGAACGATTAAGGATTGTAGTAATACTGTATCTAAGACAAAACTATCCTTAGACTCCTTATAATAACGCGAAACGACTGATACAGTTGTTCACTCAAAAACATGCACACAATGTTTTTCTGTATCAGTAATAAATACTTGCCCAGCGTTCGACACAGTAACAGAAAAAGGGCGCTGAGGTTGGGTGGGCTGCTCTTTTATCGAATTTACAAATTTTCCTTCCAGTGTAAAAACTTGAACATATTCATAGCTACAGACTACCAAGTTGTTAAACTTATCAACAGCGACTCCAGCAGGATAGCGCAGCTTACCAGGCCCCTCTGTGCCAATATCATATAGAAATTCCCCTTCATTATTGAATACCTTGACACAGTGAGCCTGGAAATAGGTGACAAAGATTCTGTCTTGATGACGTAAAGCAAACCACGGGGATTTGTCACAGTCTGGTGCGCCAAAGGACGTAAGCAATTCTGTACCATCAAGGGAGAGGACTTTGACGGTTTTGTCACCAAAGTCACACACCAGCATGCGGCCATCACAAGTAATGGTAATATCTGCTGGATCAATCAAGTGTTCATTGGAGATGTTTTCAATGAACTTACCACTTTCATTGTAACAGAAAATCCCACCAGAATCACAGATAGTGACGTCACCAGACCTGTTAAATACTATTGACGCGGGATTATCAAGTTTCTTGGCGTCAAGTCCTTTCTGACCATACTCTCTCAAATAAATTCCATCTGAGCTAAAAAGTTGTACTCTTTTATTATTAAGATCAGCTACTGCAAGGTTTCCTGTCTTGGCATTTATTGCAATGTCGCAGGGGAAATCAAATTGCCCTTGTGCTTTACCACGTGATCCAAAAGAACGTACGGCGTGGTATTGATGAGGCTTCACGTGAACATTCCATGGACTACTAGTCAGCGGTTGACCATTAACTTCAATCACCACGTCATGATGTCCGTCACATTCGGGTGTATAGGTGACGCTATATTTACCATCTTCGTTGTGTGCAATGTTGGTGTTGAGGTCCTGTTCTGATGGAGAGCGAACTTTTACAACAATCAGATCGATGTCGTTGTAACACTGTTGTCCCTCTGCATTCTTTGTTGTAATTGTTAGACTTGCTTCTCTTCCAGCTTCTGCTTGTTTTAAGTCTTTCCCTTGCGCCACTGATTGCAGAGGATCAGTTGTGCTAACAGTAACTTCACCCAGAATCGCGCGTCTAACATTCTGGATATCCTCTTCATTCGTCTTGTATTGAATATGCCATGGTTTATAAATGTTCATTTTCCTCGCATTTAGGAGACCTTTACACTTTTCCATGACATCCGGGTTTGCTTCAAGAATTTCCACGCTGTTATTTCCTTCTAAAATTCTTTCGCAACGTTCCACAGACGTTTTCAGCTGCGTGGCAGATATCTGAAAGTGTTCTAACTGTGTTGAGCAATCTCTCAGTTGTTCGTTTTCAATAACATCTAACCTGGTCACCATGGCGATCTCTTGCTCCTTTAACACTCGAATGAGTTCTTCAACAGTGGTTAACACTTTGTTACGAGCGGAAGCAATTTTCTGTCTGTTTTTCTTGAACATTTCTATTGTTTTCTCCATTTAAGCATTAGAAGCCGAGAAGCCAAAGCAAGTTTAGTACTGTCTATATTTTTTGTTAGCTGCGATGAAAACGACTGTTATCGTGATTTTTCGATAGGACAAGTTGGTTTTGGAAGCCGCTCAACCTTGCGAGCGAAGCCAGTGTGTGCAATGGCGTCAAGCAAATAATTTTTTTCGGAGTTTTATCTATTTTTGAGTCGGGAGGTATAACAAACCACTTAATGACTGACCCCTCGGGAAACATTTAGTTTTGTTTCCTCTCGACTAAACTCACTGTTTCCCTTGAGGCCAGTCATTAAGTGCTCATTAGTGCCGCGGGCGCTGAAGTACATCATCATGGTATACTCGTGTAATGTAAGCTAAGCCTAATCGAGCTAAAAAATAACTTTGTAACCAAAATACGATGATATTAGTGGTAATCAGCAATAGGCAAGACCTAGAACTATGTCCAGTAATGAGAAAAACAACTAGCTTATACAATATCTTGCATACTTTTATACACTTATCCAGAGTCACGACTGGGGATTTTAAGGTATCAGTGTACCCCAAATGACAACCTCGCGTAGTGACCCGTAGTCGCTGCTTCATGGTCACTCGTTTTATAAAACTCCCAATAAAATATATATTTTCTGAAAGCTTAATAGCTGCAGATTCCGATTATTACTTGATATAAGCCAAGAAATAAAACCTTTTTCCTAAAATAGCGATCATTTCCCAAAAGTATGTAGTTTCACAAATTCGTTCGTTTCCGGTCAGAATTTAACGGGAGAAAGCGAGCGACATCGATACGTTTTCCGTTTCAGTGCCTTCGCACTTGAAAAAGGACACGATTTTTTGCGTTTGTTGAAGACATCTCGATGCAAAGCAAAACATGATGCGTTTCTGTCACGTGACTTTAACTGATCATGACAACTTGTTGACAGCTTCCGATTACAGATAATTTATTCATGAAATCGTTTTTTCTTTACAACTTTGTCTGGGAGAAATCTTTTTCGCAGAACTTTTGCAATTGATAATCGAATAATCAAATTCAACCGATAATCAAATTCAACCCGATCGGGGCTCTTAAATTGTTTCTCTCAGGTTATATTAATTTGGAGAGTAACAGCAATACTTACATTTGCAAATGGGTTCGGATTCATTGGGACCCAAAACAATTCATCGATGACGAAAAAACTACAGCTTTCGAAAACTTAGACTGCTTACAGTCTCTCTCTAACATTAAATGCACGCGAAAGAAATACGCTAGTGTCCAGTTCTCTCGTAATTCTAACCGTGCGTTCAACGATCGAATAATAGGGACCTTCAGATTTGAGTACGAGTACGAGATCGAATACGAGAACGACTTTTCAGTTCTAGTTTGCAGGTTCCACATTATTAGAACACGGACCCATCCAATCCCATGAGCTTCCCTCTCTACCTAAACACCAACATGTAGAGCGAGGACTCTAGAAACGTCACTGGTTTCAAATTCGAAACTCGCACTCGTACTCAATCTCGTGCTCGTAGTCCAATCTGAAGGTCCCTATTAAGAATACGAGAACGGTGGAGGGCTGTGAACAGTCTATCAAAACCCTTACTAATTATACTGTAAGAAAAAAACCTGATGATATTTTTTGGTCTAGCACTTAGAACAAGCAAACAAGGTACAAGGTCGGTCAAACTGGAAGAATTGGTGGAAAATTCCGTCATGTGTAGAGGGAAACATCACGGGAATAAGCCTCTCAATTATTATTGTCAGAACTGCAAAGTCTGCATTTGCGATACCTGTGGACAAACACGTCATGCAAATCACACCAAGGTGGATATCAAGCAAGCCGCCGAAGAACAAAAACTAAAGATGGCGGATCTTGTGCAGGAAATGAAAGTAGAGATTAATGAGCACACGACACAAATGGAGAAAACAATAGAAATGTTCAAGAAAAACAGACAGAAAATTGCTTCCGCTCGTAACAAAGTGTTAACCACTGTTGAAGAACTCATTCGAGTGTTAAAGGAGCAAGAGATCGCCATGGTGACCAGGTTAGATGTTATTGAAAACGAACAACTGAGAGATTGCTCAACACAGTTAGAACACTTTCAGATATCTGCCACGCAGCTGAAAACGTCTGTGGAACGTTGCGAAAGAATTTTAGAAGGAAATAACAGCGTGGAAATTCTTGAAGCAAACCCGGATGTCATGGAAAAGTGTAAAGGTCTCCTAAATGCGAGGAAAATGAACATTTATAAACCATGGCATATTCAATACAAGACGAATGAAGAGGATATCCAGAATGTTAGACGCGCGATTCTGGGTGAAGTTACTGTTAGCACAACTGATCCTCTGCAATCAGTGGCGCAAGGGAAAGACTTAAAACAAGCAGAAGCTGGAAGAGAAGCAAGTCTAACAATTACAACAAAGAATGCAGAGGGACAACAGTGTTACAACGACATCGATCTGATTGTTGTAAAAGTTCGCTCTCCATCAGAACAGGACCTCAACACCAACATTGCACACAACGAAGATGGTAAATATAGCGTCACCTATACACCCGAATGTGACGGACATCATGACGTGGTGATTGAAGTTAATGGTCAACCGCTGACTAGTAGTCCATGGAATGTTCACGTGAAGCCTCATCAATACCACGCCGTACGTTCTTTTGGATCACGTGGTAAAGCACAAGGGCAATTTGATTTCCCCTGCGACATTGCAATAAATGCCAAGACAGGAAACCTTGCAGTAGCTGATCTTAATAATAAAAGAGTACAACTTTTTAGCTCAGATGGAATTTATTTGAGAGAGTATGGTCAGAAAGGACTTGACGCCAAGAAACTTGATAATCCCGCGTCAATAGTATTTAACAGGTCTGGTGACGTCACTATCTGTGATTCTGGTGGGATTTTCTGTTACAATGAAAGTGGTAAGTTCATTGAAAACATCTCCAATGAACACTTGATTGATCCAGCAGATATTACCATTACTTGTGATGGCCGCATGCTGGTGTGTGACTTTGGTGACAAAACCGTCAAAGTCCTCTCCCTTGATGGTACAGAATTGCTTACGTCCTTTGGCGCACCAGACTGTGACAAATCCCCGTGGTTTGCTTTACGTCATCAAGACAGAATCTTTGTCACCTATTTCCAGGCTCACTGTGTCAAGGTATTCAATAATGAAGGGAATTTCTATATGATATTGGCACAGAGGGGCCTGGTAAGCTGCGCTATCCTGCTGGAGTCGCTGTTGATAAGTTTAACAACTTGGTAGTCTGTAGCTATGAATATGTTCAAGTTTTTACACTGGAAGGAAAATTTGTAAATTCGATAAAAGAGCAGCCCACCCAACCTCAGCGCCCTTTTTCTGTTACTGTGTCGAACGCTGGGCAAGTATTTATTACTGATACAGAAAAACATTGTGTGCATGTTTTTGAGTGAACAACTGTATCAGTCGTTTCGCGTTATTATAAGGAGTCTAAGGATAGTTTTGTCTTAGATACAGTATTACTACAATCCTTAATCGTTCAGAATTGCAATAAGTCCTCGAGTTTTGCTTTCCTTCATAAAGACATGTTCTTTGTTTCCATGGCCAAGGTATTCAATAATGAAGGGGAATTTCTATATGATACGGGTACAGAGGGGCCTGGTAAGCTGGACTATCCTAGTGGAAGGCTGATCGAACAGCTAAGATAAATTTTAATGCCCAATATTTCGGTTGGGCAGAACTAACCTTCTTCAGGGGCTACACTGAAGCTAACTAAAAATGGAAACAAACGGTTACCAAAAATTACCGAAATATTGGGCATTGAAATTTACCTTAGCTGTTCGATCAGCCTTTCATTTAGATTTATACTTTATTGAACACTGCTGATCCTGATCTTCACAAAGTTCCGGCTTCACTTCGCTACTGTTTGTGCAAGTGGTCCTTTCTTTAGAGTTTCTCCTAGTGGACTCGCTTTTTGACAAGTTTGACAACTTGTTAGTCTGTGAGGATAAAAATGTTCAATTTTTTACACTGGAAGGAAAATTTGTAAATTCGATAAGAAGACAGGTCCTCAGTTCAACTTCAAAACCCTTTGGTTGTTGCTGTATCAAACGCTGGGCAAGTATTCATTATTGATACAGGAAAACACTGTGTTCATATTTTTGAGTGAACAACTGTTTCAGCCGTTTCAATTTATTATAAGAAATCTCTGGAAAGTTCTGTCTTAGATTTTTGAGCGCAAAGCTTTTCAAACAAAAGCTCGGCTTTAGGAAACAATGTAGAAAACAACAGCTCTTCCTTAACTACTATTTCAAATGTTTAATATTATAGCGGACCTGATCTAAGGTGCAGTGGTACATCATCCAATCCTCGTGTTATCTTTAACGGAATTTTGCTAGCTGACATGAAACGCAAATCATTTAGTCGCTCTTGGATTCGATTCATTTGACTGATGTAAATGGACTTGTGTTGGATTGGTGGATTGGTGGAAATTCTTTTGTATATATTGTTATTATATTTATTGCAATGTTTCAATAATTGCCGGTCCGCGAAATTCGTCCTCTTAGATATATTCTGTAATTCCTATTCTTTACTCTTGCTCGGAAGAGATGGCGAAAATCAGAATTGGCGTTAGGTATTTGCGTATGGCCGTTTGAGAGCAGAAACCAGCAATATGTCACATGAATGGTCATTTGAGTAGATGCCATTTTGTTTTTTAAGTAACCGAAGGCTTATCTAACATGATTTCTCCGAGATTCCAACTCTTGGCTAAAAAATTAACCATAATTCTTGGCAAAACCTAGAAACTGCCTCTCTAACTTAATAACGTATTTTTGCTGTTTCTCTTTCAGAGACTGCATGAGGCCATTTTTGTTCCAGAAGAAAAACACACCAAGGAATTGAAGGTCATGGAAGGAAGCTATCAAATTCCAGTGTATATGACTGCTTTGTAGCCTCTCCTTAGGCGGTGGCGCTGTTTGTTTCTAGACGTTGAAGTGCTATGTAATATGATACCAGGTGTTCAGTCGTCCATGTGTTTTAGTATCTATTTTTAAGGAATTCCTTCATATAAAACTGATCTAAGACTGGCCAATAAATGTCATAACGCTATAGACCAATAAAAAAACGAAGCGGGAACAAATAACTGACG
Source organism: Platygyra sinensis (assembly GCA_019787425.1). Taxonomy (NCBI): domain Eukaryota; kingdom Metazoa; phylum Cnidaria; class Anthozoa; order Scleractinia; family Merulinidae; genus Platygyra; species Platygyra sinensis. The sequence goes on from JAHPZR010028899.1 coordinate 9,509, forward strand.
CGAAGGCCGGGAAAATACATTATGAAATGACTTTTAGCTGTGAGAGCGAATCAAGAGTAAAACAAATAACCAAACAAATAAACAACAACAACAACAAGGTTATTTGTTTGGTAAAAAAAACAGTTAATTATACAATACTAATTAAGAATATATTCAGGAATTGGTCTACGAAAGTAACTATGAAGCTAAACTAGCTGGGTGATCACCACCAGGACAATAAGAACCGCTGTGTATTTGATTACATCTAAAATCAAAATTATACAAAAATATCCTTCTTGCTTAATACAGTCATGATTAATAAACAAAACTAGAAAAAGAGAATAACGAATGCCTGAACTAACAACGTTGCGTTACTGAAACTTACAAACGAAAGCACGCGCTTTATCTTACGAAACTTTCAATTCACGACTTTAATGACATAATCGAAGTATTCTCTTAATTAAAGTGCGCTAACTTTTATGGCGAGTTTTCTTTACTTTCCCTGAGAATTGTTGTCATAAGACCTGGGTAGCAGTTAAATGGTCAAAGACCGTGACTCCAATACGATACAACTCTCGGTATAAAACAACTGATCTCAAAAAATTTCTTAATTAGATTTTAAAAAAGCATGCTCCCTTTTGGGCGTGTGTCATTTTCTTGAATAAACTTTTAATATCTGCATTGTTAAAATTGTTCGTCCACTACGTTATAACGACAGCATGTTAAACAATGGCTAGCTGCTTTGACATTTTTCTTTACGTTCAAGTGTCACCGTGCAGGAGAAAAAACCACTCATTTTTGCTCAGTACCATTTGCACAACCGTCAGACGAACCGGTTTCTCCAGTAAATGGTAAATAACCGTAGGC